>JBBDHG010000019.1:2765000-2782500 GCA_037951165.1 Lophius americanus
GTGAAATATGTCAGATAAATACGTAATATATGAGATGTATATAGAAGATAATGCTGATACTGGTGTACGAAAAAGTCCCAACTGTAAATCACAGCACAAAAACCTTATCTGACGTCATAAAGCTTAACACACACCTTCTTTAAACTCAAACAGAATGTCATATATTAAAATCATTTTCCCTTGAACGTCAAATATTAGATTGTCTTTAACCCTTTAAAGCAACTTTATTTCCCCTATGCCGCTTATTTTTTTAAAAGTGTAAAGAAACAACATCCCCAGAAGTTATTTTTTGCTTTGCTGATTATTCTTATTTTGAGTTATTTTGCATTTTCTAGACTTTCATCCGATAAATACATCTTTATTTACATAATGCGAAAGTTTAAAAAAATAATGAATACACAAAAATTAAATATTACATACAATGAATATCAAGTACATTATTATTATTATTATTATTATTATTATTATTATTATTATTATTATTATTATGGCTAGTAGTACAGTGTTGGATTTGTCAGGGATCAGCAATAATGTTGATTTAGATGCATTTTGACATTTTTCCAGTCTGACTGAGAGGACAGAAAGTTACATTAGTCCTGATCATAATGATCTATAAATTAACATAAGATTAACATAATTCAACTTATTTTAATGACGTGGATACCCTATGTGAATTCATTTATTTGTTTTTTATTGACACAGAATGGAACTTGTCAATAATTATTAATGCCAGTTACATTGACTTTCATACATTGCTATATTTAGCATATTATTAAATCTTGTTTTGATCACTAAATATAAATTTCATTTCAATATAAGTCTAAAATAATTTGAGTTATTATATCTTACTATTTTAAGATGATAATCTGTAAATGTTCTTTTTAAGCTACTCCAACAATGCTTATTTGATGAACAGACTACCCTTTACACATTTCTAAGAACAAATTAGTAAATTTTTGACATTCCTTCATACCCTGCATACTTTTTTTTTTTTTCCCCAGAATGAAGGTTAAACAGGTCTTGAATTTCCATTTACAGACCTCTGAAAAAGTGTCAAATTCAACCTATTGAAACCTGCAGAAACCCTCGATGTAAAGTAAATAAGTGTGTTTTTATGGCGTCTTTGTGCCTGTGTGTGCAGGAGTGAGTGTCGAAACGCCGTAATGTTCCTCGGCTGGTCTACGTCACGCGGTTATGTCATTTACTTCAGGCCATCGGGTGCATTCTGTCTCGTATGTGTGAGCGAAAGAGCCGTATCTTAGTTAAGATGATATTGCAGCACAAACAACAAGGGCCCTTGCACCATGACCTGCACCTATAATTAAAAATGAAATGTGCTTCATGTATAGAGGAGGTCCGATGGAACAGCTGAGTTCTGTCATTTCATCACTCACAGGGCTGCCGACACATCTCATTGGCATATTCCTCCCTCTCCCTATACAGAAACCAATCTTTAAGTTGAGCGGGAGAGTCACAGTTGATAGCTTTCGTTTTTTGCTTGAGGAATTGGGTTTTTAAATCATTCCTGGTTTGTCAGCATATTTTAGAAGACGAGGCGTCTCTCATGCTACCGGCTGCACATGTGGGCATTTGCATTAAAGAGTCAGCCAAATTAGAAATCAGACTTTATGTGTATTTATTTCTCTCTGTGGTCAGGATCCATGTCCACTGCTGCACCCGTTTTCAGATAATGCATGCATGCACCCCCCTGAGGAACTGTGAGTGATGTAACTCACCGCTCCCACCTTTGGGGAGATCTCTGCTCAGCCGTTCTCCTGCAGGCTGTTTGTGGCGGCATTTGCAGCATTAAATATGAGAGCTGCTTGGCTGGGAGCGACCATATCGGCTACCTTCTTTTCTCCCCGTTGCTCTAATCTTATGTAAACACAGAAATCAGCTCCCAGCTCCGTCAGGCACCTTTGCAGGCCAGCGGTGATGTCCCGCTGTGATACATCTCGCTAAAGCCTGGATTAAAAAGTTTGGAGGCGTTTAGGGGAAATGAGTTTACGTCTGAGTCGCTGTCATCATTTCGGAATATTTATACCTGAGAGGGGGGGGGACGGGGGGGGGGAGTACACAAACATCGAAGCTCAAGTTGTTTGCAGCCACGGCGGTTTATGTGAATGTGGTCTGGCTCTGCAAGAGGAAGATGTAGCAAATATTTGTTTGGATTGAAAAGAGACAATTTCTCTTCATCGATGGGAGCATTAGAGAGACAGAAATCCGCAAGAGGAAGAAGAAGAAGAAGAGGAAAACGAGGGAGGGAGACAAGCCACTCGAGAGACAAAGAGAAAGTGGACTGAAGCGCGAGCAGAAAGAAAGAGATATCTAGCCGGCGCTGAAAGAAGCACGTCGTGATGTGACCCATGTCCAGCTCTATGTACGCATAAAAGCCTCAGTCTTCACAGACATATTTTATGTATGAGTGTGTGTGTGTGTGTTTATCTGCGTCTGCCGCTGTCTGCCTGTATCTGTGTCTGTGAATGATCTATGGTTTGTGTTTACCGTGCCATATTTTGACCTGGCCTCCCGTCACTGGCGTATGAATGATAAATTGCGGATGTCCATCGGATTCACCCGAGCACCTGTGGTCCCTCGCTCCCCTGGCCGCGTGGCAGGAAAGCAAAAATAATAAATAAGTAAGCAAAGTGAACCTAAACAAAAAGATCTCTACGGGATGGGACTCTCCCGGGATCGGCTGGGATGCAGGATTAATGGAAGATATTTAAAATACACTTTCGGTCGTTTTAGTTGTTATTTTAGATGTGAAACCATTGCAATTTTTTTGATGGCGGATGCTGATTTTTAAAAGGTCAGAACTGCCCATTATCAGTTTTAGTTATGTTTTTAATGGCAGCATACATAAGAATTGTGGTTACTCTTCTTCAGTGGAACATAAAACACAAATTCTCAGCATTGGAAATAAGTTTGACAAAAAAATGTCAAAGTTGAAAGTAAATCGCTTTGGGTTCAGCTTTTTTCTACTGCCAAAGTATGAATGGAAATAATGCAGTGTGTAATATTCCACCTAATCTAAAATGCTTTCCCAATGAAAAGGTTCAACAGCGTTATTGAATACAATCGTAAAAATTGCACCAGATTACAGGACAGGACCCTCAAACCCCCCCACCTCTCTCTCTCTCTCCTCTCTCTATCTACAAAATGTTTTGGGCCATAATTTGTGAACCGTTTGTCCCATTTGGTCCAAATTTGGTGCCCGAGGAGTTCTATCTTGTACATATCATGTTTCACTCTCATATTTCATATTTACTCACCAGAGGGAGCTTTTTCAGAATTCATTTAAGGGGATTTTTTGTACAATGCAGGAAATTGGGGGCTTTTTTCGGGGATATATCCTTGCTGTCGGCGACGACAGCGTGAGCTCAGTTTTAACCAAACAATCATTTAGTCAAAATGTGACTGTTTCCTTTCCTTCAAACCACTCAGAAGCGGAAATCTGTTTTTAAATGAAGAGCTGACCAATCCCAGCTTACATTGCAGCTGATGGCGGTGAAGTGTTCAAACTGTTTATTCAGGTTAAAGTTCTACTGGAGCAGAAAGTACTGCAATTCCCTCTGAGCTGTAGGAAAGTTAAGGTTTGGAGTAGTGTGGAATAGAAGTAATCAAGTAGCTTATCTAGGTACCATCATTGTTTACATCCCATCCCATCATACATAAGATTTACACTAGATGCACTTAAAATGCTATGAACTAAATCGGTGCATTATCTCCACTAAATGGGTCAGGACTTCTGGAACGAGCCCCACGAGCGACGTTCCGTCTAGCTGTAGTTTCATTACATGCATCTACAGATATCAACAGCTAGTGTTTCCACAACTCGCCACGTTCCACCAGGTATAAGCGGAAAAACAGAATCAACCCATCCATCAATCGACCAGCAATCTCAGCTGCATTTAAAAGTCAGATATCACACGTCTTCTCTCTCACCGTCCGCTAATCTGCCGCCCTAATCACAGAGGAAAGCTCTTGGACACTCAGTCGTCACTTTATCTCCTAACTGCCTTTATCTATCGTTCATGAAGTTCTCTGACGGCAGATAGAGGAGAGATTCCAGTTTCCCTCTGAGCCAGCGGGTTATTGTCTGACCGCTGGTAGACACAGATTGAGATAACGTAATCTCCGGGAGGGAAAAAGATTCTATAATCCACGCAGAAATTAAAAGCAGGGGGGGGGGGGTTGCTGTGTCACATCAGAATTTTATTTTTAATGTTTCATGCTTTGGATGTTATTGACCTGATTTTGATGAGAGGTGCGCGGTTATTTTGGGTGTTACCGGATCAGGGTCACACCAATTCACTGCTGAAGCTTTGCAGGAGCTCTCACACACACACACACACACACACACACACACACACTCATACTTCCTTTGTATTACATTTGTCCTTTCTCGTAGTCTTCATCACCATTTGCAACCGCTTTTTTTATTGATTGAAAGGCATGATTGCATGCGTTTGAACATAAGCGGGGTCTTAAGTTCTACGTTTTTTAAAAAATTAAACGGAACCTAAAACGATTTTCTGTTGGAGTTTACTTTTTGCAGAAATAACTTGTCAGCTCTGCTTCTACCCGTCTGACACACCACTTCTCTTTCTGTCTCAGTGACATTACACATTGCTGCATTCAGTTGAACACGGAGGCCTTGAAAGCATCACCTCTTGCCACCTCCTCCTCCACCTTCTGCTTACTGTCTCAGTTTCTCCTTTCAGTCACCTCCTGTGTCTCTCGCCCGTCTCTCTCTCTCTCCCAGCTGTGTTTTCTGGGCCTGTTTGTCTCAGTAACAGTAAATACCCTTGCTACCTGACACAGATCCACCTTTCTACTTGACCGCGCACACAGAGAAGGGCAGCTGTGTGTGTGTGTGTGTGTGTGTGTGTCTGTGTGTGAGTGAAGCAGTGTATTCTCCAGTGACCCCCTGCCCTCTGGTTTAAAGGACCGAGTGAACACACACACTCACGCACCCTCATCCCCCGCCTCTGAGATAAAACACAGGTTTAATCTTTGACACTGTGTCCAAACTGGCCTCTTTGCAGGTGAGGAGTGCCTCCTGGGGAGTGTGTGTGTGTGTGTGTCTGTGTGTATGTGTGTGTGTGACGCTGTTTGTTTCAGCCTGACCTAAATGTGGAGGACAATAGCCTGGGGGCTGTGTGTGTGTGTGTGTTTGTGTGCAGGTACTGTACAGTACGTGCTGTCTTCTCTGCTGCATCCGAGTGTTTATTTGTTCCCGTTTTTTACGTTTCTTCCACACTTTCAGCCTCGATCGTCACCTGGTGATACAACTGTGACTATTTAAGCTACAATATGGCGACGCCTCCTTCATGCCTCGACTTATAAAAAAACACCTGCAAGAAAACTTCTGCATCAGTTTGACAAAATGCTTTGGACTAAATGCTGCAAATACCACAACATAACATGTTAGGAATATGTTCTGCACAACAGAAGTGTTTCCAGAGGACATTAAATAGTGATGCGCACATCACTATTTCACGGTTTTGGCTGCAGTTTTTGACTTAAGTTGCCGCTGCTGTCCGTCAGTGGTGCTAGAAAATAAGGTCAAATTAATTGTGCGGTTGCAAACGTTGAATGAACCAAAAAAATATAAGACATACATTTTAGCTCTCATGTTTGCATCACTGTTGTCCTCTGGAAACTTTTTGTGTGTTTCGTGGCTTTTGCAGCTGGTTTTCTTGATGCACTGTGGTATTTGCTGCATGCTTTTAAAAAATGTTTAGAGTTGTGGTTTTTGCAGCACATTTTCAATTTTATGAAACTGTTGTGGTATTTGCAGCATGTTTTCTCAAGTATGGTATTTGCAGCGTGTTTTTTATTGAGTTGTCTTATGGCATTTGCAGTGGGTTTTTTTTAAGTGTTATTGGTTTTTTTTTAACACATAAGAAGTTTTCTTAATGTATTGTGGTTTGTGTAGCCATTTCCCTAGATGTCACACATCTGTCGTCAAATTGATGAAGATGGTCTCTTAATGTACTTATGTTTTGTCTATTCCTTAATTTGCAGCTCGTTTGCTCCTGACAGTAGCCTCTGCTTCAGCCATGCTATCATAAATAGAATTTGGGTTCAGCAAATGTTTAAACGTTTCTTAGTCTCTTTTTCATCTTTCTGCATTCAGCCGTAATGCTTCGATACAGTTACACAGAATTATGTTGTGTAACTACCAAATAAAGTTGGTCACAGCCTCATTAATTATTGAATGCGGGGCTGGTGCGCCGCTTTTCCAACCCTCTATTCTGTATAAATACAACATACAGATACATTCCAATTTACATTGTATAACATAGTATCATCGGCAAATAGAGTGATTATTTTACACGTGTCAAGCAGCACTTTGTAAACAACAGGAGAAACCTTTACCTTCCTCATACACGGAGGTCAGCATTCAAGCTAGATCCTGCTGACTACATGTTTTCGCACCAATATACCATTTAAAATTCCTGGTAAGAGTGACTTCTTAGGTGGTAAACCGTTTACTGTCTTGCCATTTTGAAGATGATTTTTGCTTGATCTTCCAGCTGTGGCTTACACACATAATAGGTCAAAATGTCATAAACATGTTTTTTCCTACTGCTTTGCCATCTTGAATGTTCATAAAAATGGTTGCCCCGGCGCTGACCCAACCTCCGCTGCATTCTCAGAGGGGGAACAACCGTGGCCACGCCATTATGCCTTTGTAATGTTTATACAGACCAGCGACACAATAAGGGGGCTTTGAGAAGGCTTTTGAGAAGGGTAGTAAGAGAAATTGTCAGAGTTTGAAATTTGAGCTACACTGGTCGAGAAGCTGGTTCGACCCGGATCACCATGACAGTTTAAAAAAAACGACATTGAAAAAGGGTTTAAAGACCCGTCATTTGAGACCAAAACATCGTAATAAATGATTCTCCTTAGGTCCCCCTTCAAGATAAGTGGTCGTGTTTTGGCCGGAAAAAACATGTCAGGGTTGGACACCAATGGCAATACTGCTACGCAGGAGAGACATTTAAGTCCAACTCAAGCTATATGATCATCTGTTGCACCGCAACAAGCTGGCGCCGAGTCATTCCGAGGTGGAAAATATGCCCTTCTGGCCAAATCTTTACTATAATAGACACCTAGAAATGGTATTTTGTGCCCCTGGCTTCTAGAAAATCCCAGAATTCCTCCTCCCATTGCAGCACTCACTGTTGATGGTGATGTTTCAAATGGAGATATTGACCTTTTAGGAATATTTACCATGTAATGCAATTATACCACTAATGGATTTGGCCCACTGATCTTTTTTATGCACTGTGTCAGCGGGCCAGTAAAACATTGCTGGCTTTATTACAACACAGTCACACACGCACACCCACACAGTCACACACACACAAACACACGCACGCACACACACACACACACACCAGTCGGTGCAGTCGGGCCCTGCACTAATTTGCGTGTGTATGTTCAACATCTATAATCCTCCCTCCCTTGTGCAATCACACACGGGCTCAAACGTACATGCTTGCACGCAGGCACACAGGGCCACACACACACACACGTACACGCAGACGCACACACCAGACCTCTTGTGAGTGTGTGTCTGCCAAGTTGGACGGCAGGCTGCCAGTGAAAAAGGGGGCTGTGACTGGGTTGAAGGCTCATCTGCTGGGGTTAGCCAGCTATAGCCACACAGAAACACACTCACGAACACTGACCCGGCACCCGGCAAGATTACCAGGGTTAATTAGCTCAACACCGGCTGCAGCGGAGGTGCGGCGGTCTCAGGCCGGAGTTACGGGAGCGCTCGCTGTTTGCACACAGAATGCTAATGGTTTTATCCACTGAGGTTAAACTGGAGTTGAGTCAGGCAGCTAAATGCTATATATACTTACAGCGTAATGTAATTACAGGTAGAACTCAAATTAAAGGCCAGTATTGCGGTAGATTGGAGCTTTTCACGTGTAGATCGGGAGGAGTATAATCAGCAAATGAAAAGTGGCGGTAAATGAATAAATTCTCAGCATTGATGGCGTTGCGTTTGTTGACAGTCCGTGTTAACCATCAAACTTTCATTTCGGTCTGGACTTTTCACTCATTTCAATTTAATCTGCACCAAAATTGCAGGACGGATGTTCGGCTCATGCACACTCAGCCATGCAAGACCACACAATTTCCTCTGGGTAAACTAAATTTGGAGCAATTTGGAAACTTTTTTTTATTCTTAACCCAAATATTTATTTTCAATGTGAATTTCCAGTTTGCGCTGTGTCACTTTGACTTATCATGCTCCGACCAACGATGGCATTCGCCTGCAAACACCTCTCCCACCATCCACTATCACACAAACTTGTCAGTTCCTCTTTCTGACATGTTTTTCCACGTTTACTCACACATGTGGCCGCAGACAAAAACAAGTTTTTCTGAGCGATGTGAGCAACTATTGAGGCATCTGTGTGTGATGGGATTGATCTTGGGATGATTTTGCATGCGGATCGGTGCTTGTCTAGAGAGAGATGCAGAGAAAGTTCTTCTGGCTTCCAGCCAGTCTACTGCCACTTTGCACTGCACCCCTGATTTTGCCCCAATTGTGAGATCAAAGATTTAAACTGAAGCCATTTGGAGGCCTGATAGCTGTTAAGGGCTTTAGGTGGGATGTGCGAGATATGCCGCTGCCTTGCTTAGACCTTGACGCACTTCTGATGGAGAGAGGAGGAAGAAAGGAGTTGGTGGGAGGTTATGCATAACGCGCCTGCTTTAGCCCACAGTCTAGGTAGAGAAGTGGAGACACACACGGAGACAAAGAGAGAAGGCAGATGGTAAAGAGATACAGGGCGATGTGTGAAAAGCAACAGTTGGCCTGAGCCTTCGCTGCGTGCCAGTCTGGCCTAAATATGGTACGCCTTTGACGCTTTCTCCACTCTCCTTCTCTGACACGCTGTTTCTGCAAAAAATGACTCCTCAACACGGCGTTAGTAACACAAGTTCTTGGCTGGAGTTGATCTTGGGTGTGCGGTTATTTTTGTCAGTCTCCGTTTGAGGGAATTCAGCAAAACTTGATGGAAGGATGAGTTGATGGACAGGTGAGACGCCTGCGGCTCTGAAGAAGGCCACTGGGCTGAAATGTTAGGATGTTTGCGTGACAAGGCCAAAATAAATCGGTGTAAGTGAGATTAGTCGACTTGCACTGGAATTTTGTTTTCTGCTACCTTTTACCTAAATACTTTGGATACTCATCAACAGGAAAACCCTTAAATGTTTAGTGTTGATCCTGGAATTCTTTTGCTCTTTTTACAACGATCAAAAATCCTTCTTTACATTATCCTCATGATGACAATTTAATTTTTTCCCCCAGAAACGTTCTGCTTTCACATGACAAAGTGGGGAAAATGATCTTCATGCACTGATATCTGAAAAAACAAACAAACAAAAAACAAAAGATGTTTGCATATAGTGTAAGATGTATGTCAGGTCAGTGGAAAAAACACTCAAATCCAGCAGACGATGTACTGTCCATCTGTGAAGTGGACATATAGTAATATTGGGGCTTTCAGCTCCCCAAAATGCGGCAGTCATGTAACATGAAGCCCAAATAAACAAAATTACAATTTTAACAGATATCACAGTTCACCTCTGTTACTACCCCCAGTACCTTCTAAACAACACAGACTCCCATTACACCTACCCCTGTGTTCATACAGGATGTGGAGGAGAGAAAGCAAAGCGCAGCAGGTCGTGTAAAAGGGTCTATTGTTAGACCGGCACGGGTGGGACGTCAGGATTGTTCAGCTTTGGTGGAGTTATGTGTTCTACTGAGAGCCATTCTAGTTGAACACACCGTACTCTAACCTGATAAAAGCAATGTTCTTATCGTTGGTCTGCTGTACTAATGACCTAAGAAAAGCTTTGAGTTCATTCTCTTAGGATCTGTAGGAACATTTAGAAGCATCCACATGGCGTTTACCACCCGGGCAAGTCTTCCTCTCTAAGAGACGGGGCTAAAAGTGTGGTTACTTTTTTCTCCCTGCACCACTTGAGATAAGCGTCCAGGATATGTTCCTTCAACCCGTATGACCCTGACAGACAGCACCAAACCTAATCCCCCCTACCAACACACACACACACTCACACACACACATACACTCACACACACATGCGCGTCTTCGTCCCCTCTGGCTCTTCCTCCTCCTATAGGTAGATGTATAGGGAGGTAAGGGGGCGGTTGGGACGCAATTTTTGGCAGCAGCATAGGCAACATACAGTATATATATATGCACACACACAGACATACACACAGACACACACACAGACACACAGACACACACACACACAGACACACACACACACATATACAGAGCTATGTTTCAACTTGATTTACAGGGCTCAGCTGCAGAGAATGGGAGAAGGAGAGATGATGGGGGAGGTGGGGGAGTCAGGGGGGGCACAGACAGACAGACTGAGAGGGAAACGGGGGAGTATAGCTTACAGGTAGCATGTCTGGGAAAAGAAGACATACAGTGATTGTAAAGTAGTTTTAAACAGAAGTGGTGCAGGATTTTATGAGCTGCCCTGCGGGGAAAAGTCCAGTTTGCGGATAGGAAATATTAATTTATGTAGCTGTCTGACACTCTATATATATGTCACATACAAAACAGGCATAGAATTGCTAAAGGATCCGTTCCCCCAAATAAGAAATTACATGTGAAAGTGTTGTTTGGGAGATACGTTTGGATCAAACTGATGATGTTCCCGGGATTACAGACTTTATCAATAAATTGAACAACTAAATTACTCCCCATATTCATGTTAACCTTATTGGATGCTCACTCATAAAACTTAATCCATAATCCATACACTGTAAAAAACAACAAAAAAAAAACAATTAAGTGGTAAAATTTCACCAGCTTTGGTCGCCACAATTACACTGTAAAAAAACAAAACAGGACCATGTACAAGAAGTTATGATGAATTACTGCATTTCTAAAGTCATGTTTCTGTAGAAATGAGGATTGCTTAATGTTAAAAGATCATTATGTTACATTTTAATCTACATCTCAGCAAAATCTGTAACTTTAACAGTAATTACTTGTAAATGACATTATGGTGTTTTTCTGATATTGTTCTATTTTATCAAAAAGTTTGCATTTATCAAAAAATGTGGTTTTTAACTTTCTGACAGTAAAAAAGATTGTTTCTTTGTGCATGGCATTTTACCGTTATTAGTTTTACATGGTCACCGCATCTTTGACAGTAAAAATTTGGCAAACCACAGCATGCACGTGCATGAAGTCTGTCAAAAATCCTAAAAGTGTTCTCACCTCAGAGACTTTTATTAGAAATTTTTCAAAAATCTTATATCTTTAAAAATCAAAACACAGAAAAAGGTTTGATTGGAATCCTGTAAAAGGAGCAAAAATTGATTAAAATGTCGAAACTAGCATACAGTCAGGTCTCGAACATGTGATGCAGTCGGAGCATTTGAAAGCCATTTTATTTTATTGGGTTGGCAATGCGGGTACCCCAATAAATAATCATTTTGCTCCCATGGCTATACACGGTACAAAATAGTCCAATCCTCCTGTGAAGCACCCAGGGGCCAAATTTGGATTCAGGATCTTGCATGTAGACTGAAGGAGTAGTCCGGGGATGGAACCGTCAGCCTTCTGATTGGGCGATGACTGCTCTTCACTTTAAAAAAAAAGGAAAACTTGAAATTGTCCAAAAAGTATTTGAAACAATCAGAAACTATATGAAATCCTCATTCTTAAGGGAATTTCATGTTTCAAGTTGGCCTCAGTTCTTTCCACATAACTTTTATTGTTTGGAATTAGTACATAAACTCCAATTTTATATAAAAATAGGAAATTATCATAATACAACAAAACGGGTTGGAGTTTCTTTAAAATGTAGGAGTGGACCTCAAAACTCAGTCAGTTTTCATTATTTGTCCTGTGGTTGTAGCTCCTGTGCTACAACCACCCTGAAGACATATACTACTATAAACAAGTAGTATTTATATATATAAAAGCCTACTTTTATATAAAGTCTACACTATAAACAAGACTTTTGGCGGACGTCATTATGGTTGCTGTTTAATGATCGTCCTAATCTTTCCTAAAACTAATAAATATGGCCGCTTTAGTCTTTAGCGAGAACAAGAAAGCTGCTGTAAAAGCATCACAACTGGATGTGTTGCAGGAAGTAACCCCCGACATCACTTCCTCCTCTGGATTTCTTATATCACATGACTGATATTATTTGAAAGCGGGGACCGTTTAAAGTTCCTCTCATTCCGAATCATCTCATCTCATCTCATCGGGCAGATTGTGCCAATGAGGTTCATTTCTTCTACCTCGTGGTCAGTCCCCGGTTCTGCCGGTTCTGCAGACCATTATTTCTAACAAGCTGGTTCTCATCAGGACACATTTATTTAAAATGTTTCCTCGCAGCTGTTGTGAATATGATGGTTGTTACAGGCTAATGAGAAGGAGAAGACATCTTACCTTAAATGTGAGGATTGTGTTTTCGGAGTGCCAGGCCCTCCGGGTGTATCCTCGTTTTTACTATCGTTCATTCTTTTTTTATCGTGCAGACATTACAGTTCTGATGAAGTGCAGATTGGACTGCTTTAAATGCACAATGAGGATGAGTCAGGAGTGGGTGAATGTGTGTGTGCATGTGTGTGTGTGTGTGTGCATGTGTGTGTGTGTGTGTGTGAGAGAGTGGTTGCTCTGTGATGAGTGATGTTTATGTTTTGTCTCTCTGTGGCCTCCTTCTGCTCTCAGGGAGACAGACTTTTTATAAAATAAGCGGAAAAGAAAGGGAGGAAGTAGAGAAAGAGGAGGAGGAGGGGAGCTGGTAATAAACAGGTATGCCAAGCCTACCATCTCCTTCTAGGAAAAAGTTGCGTCAGTGTGCATCCGGCTCTAAATCATGTCTGGACCTGACCTGACGTGATTCCCAGCGCTCCCCACTCGCAAGGAATGGACCCTGTTTACCCTGGAAGTCAGGAGTCTCCGTCTCCTCCCTGCCTCCGTTCATATCTCTTAGTGTAAAAGCACAGCTAAACTCCTCTCTGCTCCTCAGGGGAGCAGTTAAAGTTTCCAATTGACCTCACGTTACCAATCTGATTGGCTTTTTACGAAACGTAACACTGGTGGAAAGAATGGAGAGTTGGAAAACAAGTCAGAAAAACTTTGATAGAATGCTCCCGATGACTCACGGTGTCCAGTGCAGTATGAGTATAAGCTCCGTTTGGATTGCATTTAATCCCTGAGGAGGATGTTTGACTTTTACCTGCGTGCCGAGAGCGGACTGACTCTAATCCTATCCGGAGAGACGGGTTTGATTTTTCGCTCTCGACCTCTGCGATAATTACAGCCTCCGCCTCCGCCATTATGCATGAGCTGTTTAGTGAACACGTTTTCATCGCCTCATGCTCCAACTTCTATCCGCCCGGTACGTCTGCGCAAAAAAAACTGCTGGACAGAATTGACCGAAATTTTGGTGTTTCATTCATAGAGGGGTTCTTCAATTTGCAAAATTTGCAAAATTGGACAGTTTTTGAACATCTGAAACCAGATGATTTTCATATGATTTGGTTCACAGTCACCTATAACTAGTTCTACGCTGTCGACAGCAAGGTTAGAACCCCGAAAACCCCCCAATCCCCTGCATTGTACAAGCAATCCCCCTGATTGAACTCCTCAAATTAAACTTAAAGTTACATTTGAAAAACAGTGTTTGGGTTTTTTTTGCGAAGAAAGCTCCATTTAGGGAGTTCAATACGGTATATCCAAGATACTGTAGATCCTTTGAGTCGATTCATGCGCACCAAATCAGGACTTAATGATTATGAATATGACTTATGAATATTTTAGAGTGACATATGATATAAACAAGCTAGAGCTGCTAGAGTTGATTCTTATGCACCAATCATTGAGAAACCTTTTGAGACAAAGCAACCAAACTTTCCCCAAATCAATCCAGTTCTTCCTCGCAGCAAGATCTATGTGGGTATAAAATGTTGATATGATCCATGAAATTGTGTTTGAGTTATGGCGTTAGCACAAAGGATCCACAGCGAAAATGACGATTCGACAATATACCAAACTTTTTTATAATTATGTCTTGTGTCTAGGTTGTGGTATCTGTCCATCAGTGCAAACTTGAGTTTCCCCAGTGGCAGAGGCAAAACGTGTTTTGGGACAAGGATGTCATTGTACTTCCTGTCTGTACACATGTCAAGCTCCTGTAAAGGCACTGGACAGAATTCAGTGTCACATGTCACACATACTTCTTAGTTGTCCTAAAGGTGTGTGTCCCAACAATGGTTTCTTTAGTTTTACATTTTAACATCTGGCTCACATGATCCTGTGATGGAGGTTGTGATTTTTCCACAACATCACGGAGGGAAGAGCGACAGAAGTTTGAACGTTGACAGTGGAGGGGTGTCAGTAAAGTTTGCAGAAAAGTTTGAATGAAAGTTTTTTCTGCATAGACAACTCACTGGACTCAAATTACCCATCAGGCATATCTGTAGAAACTCAAAAAAACACTAATGGTAAAAAAAAGAGGAAAGAAGTTGCTTAAAAGTAGCAGATGATAGAGATTACGAAAGACTGTATGAAAGAAGATCGTGGAAGTATAAGTAAGAAACAAGTCAACTTATTCGAACGTCGCCGCGCGATCAGAAAGTTTGCAGACATTATAAGAGACGTCATACTTTTCAGTTTGTCGGGGAACGGCGTGGACACTCCTCTACCTTTATCTCAGGGGGGAGGATGGTTTCTCAATTATCCTCGTTTGGCTATCCCCTTCCGACCTGTGGCTGTATTTACGCGAATGCCCATTTTATCCAAGGCTTTTAATGGCATATAAAAAAATCACTTCACCATCAAAATGCCCTCTCCTAATAGCTTTTCAGAGTTGTTTGGGAGCTGTTTGGGTTTGGTCATTAGTCGACCATGAGTGTGTGTGCGTGCCTGTGTGTGTGTGTGTGTGTGTGTGTGGTGTTTTGGACCCGGCTGAGAGGCGCTGCTAGGTTGCCCTAGGTGGGGTAAGGGTAGGAGGGAGGGGATGGGTTCTGCAATGAAGGGTGGGGTCAGTTAGAGTTTGGGAGTGTGTGTGGTGCAGCACTTAGGCCATGCTAGTCCTGATGGGAATGCCAGGGCCCCACACCACTTTCCAAATCACTAATGGAGCATCTTTGGGCTCCCTCTCTCTCTCTCTCTCTCTCTCTCTCTCACTTTCACACACATACACACACACTCACAACTTGTCACATATATATGCAGATGCTTAAATTATTCCTTGTACCGACTCTAAAATGCTGAAGAAAGAAGAAGTCGATGCACTGTGTCTCCTTCTGGTTTCTTTCCTCTGATGTTTTTAACGCTCAATTATTTACTGGCCTTGTTGTCATTGGCTGGTGGCCAGGCCTCAGGCGGACGCCACCGTGCGTTTGTGTCGGAGTTCTTGAGTATGTGCAGAAAAATGAATACCCCTTTACACACAAACAAAAGTTGGCTTTCACATCCATCAGCGGCCTTTTATCATTCAGGATTGTGTCTATACCGTATGCTGGCGTAGGCGTTGACCTGTCACAAGCTCACCAAAACCATTTTTCACAGGCACAGGTGTTACGCGCCGATGAAGCAGGTGGAGGCTGGGCCGCATGAGAAAATTCCTTCAGAGGGGCGTTATAAGTAAACATTCTCTGCTCGTGGAATGCTTTCTCTAAAAGTAGAAGTATTGTTCTTTACTCCAGTAGATTCTCCTGATGTGTTTATCGATATCATTTAAGTTGAAGACCTCAGGAACTTTATTTCAACTTAAATATATATTATTACTGTAAAGAATGCATTCATGTTTCAGGACACACAGAAAAGTAAAGCCGGAAAGACTCAAATCAGGCCTTTTCTTCATGGTGGTGTTTCTCGGATAACATTTTCCTGCTTGTTTTTCGTCTTCATGCGTGCTTTTATTGTGGCGTTCTGTTGGATGACCAACGGATGGTAGGATAGTGTCACACCCTCTAGGCTGAAATCAGTCTTACGGTCAGGGAATGAGCCAAAAGTAAAAATAAAACTAAAGTAACACGCTTGTTTTGAGAATTTAAGGAGAGTAAAGTTCACATATTTTTGCTAAAATGTAGAAAATTTTTATTTTTCTACTATTTTGTCGATTATGATGAGTTTTGATCATAATAGAAATTCTAATATTTCACTAGAAGTGTTCAAATTAGCTGCACACACTTTAAAAAGGGTAAAAAATGAGTTGTTCTTTTATCAAACCTGTAAAATTCAAGCCCTTACTGACGTTCCAGCATGTTTGACTGCTGGTTTCACACAATCCAAGGATCTCTCCATCATTTGACTTTGGTTCCAGCTCATGCACACCTTGTTGCTCTTGGAAGGGTGAGAGATTTCCTTTGGCGATGAGTTTGTGGGAGTGGGAGGGGGGTTGAGGGAGGCTCTTTCTTTCTCCCCAGGAGCCGTCACAGTCTCCTTGCACACTAGAATGAATTTAAAGAAGCAGGTAAACTGTTCCTCTCGCTCCGTATTAACAGAGCCATACATCCCGCCTGTCTCTCTCTCTGGCTTTTCCCCCTCCATTTCCCAGTGTGTCCATCCCTCTCTTTTCCGCGGCCTGTAGAAAACGTCTTTTGGATCGATCGGGCTCTGAGGCTGTAGTGACTGCAGCGCTAATGAATCACGCCTTCGTGTTTGTTAAGTGGACATTGGTTCTGAGGGGGGCGGCGAGGGGAGTTTCTCCTGGAGTGCGTTGTCTCGTGGCCATCGCTTTGTTTGCCCGTGAAAACAGAAAAACTGCAATATTTGACAGGAATTTTTGCGTTTAATTTCTGAAAAAACGTATGATTTCACACACTTAAAAGAAAATATTATGTTGAATTAACGGACATGTCAGCTATTTCTCCTTAACCGAGTTTTCTTATCCGTAACAGAATAACCTTCTAAAGATGGCAAATGACAGACATTGGTGCAGCTAACATGACTTTTAAGTGTAACTGCAGCATTATCCTTTAAACGTGGATTATATGTGTCCAGATTACATGAATTTAACAAAATAGTGTTTATTTTGCTTTGCTTGACCGTGTTTATTCTGTCCTACAGGAAGTAATAATAAGTAGAAATAAAGGACGGCACTGCTGCTGTGATTCACTCCAAAGAAAGAATGAAGTGGAAGAAAAAAGAAATTCCCGATAAAGTCCTTCATATTTGTACACAGTACTACAGTACTTGAGTAGATGTACTTAGTTATACTCCACCACCGGATACCATCATTGGTATTGACATCCCACTCTGTCTAATATCGATACATATAGTTACCATTTTAAATTGCTAAGAAAAAAGTCTTTAATACTGTCACTAGCAAAGTCGGATTAGAGATTCAAAGATTAGGTGAATCTACTTCATCCGGATAATCCAGATCAAAAAACGTCTACCACGCTTTTTTGTGTTAATGTAACTAAATAACCTTATTAAAATGT
>JBBDHG010000019.1:2785000-2982500 GCA_037951165.1 Lophius americanus
AAAGGGATGGACGTCTTATTTTAGCGGCACGTCATCATCGTATGAGGGCGTTTCAGTGAATACAGTGGCCGACTTTTCAACGCTGGTGACACGTTTGAAGTGTTTGAACAAACATTTTCTGTTGGTTTTATAACACTAATTATATCCCTGAAAAGTCAAAGATATTTTGTAATCGTCATTTCGGCTGCTGCGTCCGTCACAGCAGATCCTTCGTTTTTGTTCCTTCATAGACCTTAGTGCATGGAAGAACTGGAGTGATTTTAGTTGTATATTTCCAACACTAGGGGGCGCTTTATCTCCAAATGTATTCGGGCCGTCATTTCTCAATTGTTGGTCTGATTTGGTCCAAATTCCGTGCGTATGAATAGACTCGCGTAGATCAATCTTGTATCTACCACGTTTTACTCTAATAGTTCATACTTTACATTCTGGGGGGAGCTTTTTTTTTTAAAGATTTTTTTTTTTTCAGATATAACTTCACATTTAATTTTAAGACTTCAGTCAGGATGATTGCTTGTACAACGCAGGGGGCTGGGAGCTTTCTGGTTATATACCCTTGCTGTCTATGACTACAGCATAGGGCTTTTACAGGGATTTTTGTTTTCAGTGCTATGATGTAATGGAGCTGCTTTGGACTCTGCCGTGGTGAATGACTGTCTGTGTTCTGTTTGTGGCTGGTTGGATAGTTGGCATGTTTATGCTTTAAACTACAGGACAGGTTTTGAGGGAGGATGCATCATGGGGTACAAAGAAACCCATCAGAAGTGGTAGCAGATCTGGGAACAAACGCTGATACATTGTTTTTGGCCCACTTTCCTCAATTCTTATGGCAGTTGCAGATTTGGGGAAACTACAGCGGCACCGTTTAAGGAATATGGTTTTGTCTTAGTTTTATACTTTCTTTCAAATTTGCATTTTATTCAAGGAAGGACTGGATAGATTTTGGTAAATGTCGGTTGTAGACATCCGACACTATTGGGAGCTTTATCTCAAAAGTATTTGGGCCAGAATTTCTCAACCGTTCGACGATTCAGTCCAAAGTTGGTGCATATGAATTGATCTGAGGAGATTTGTCTGACATATTTTACTGTAATAGGTTATATTTTACTAACTAGGGTGATCCTTTTACGAAAAACACTGTATTTTGCCAATAATTTCACTTTTAATTTCAGCAGTTCAATCGGGGATTGCCAGTACAATGCAGGGATTGGGGTCTTTATGGGGACATCCCCTCGCTGTCGGGGGACGACGGCGTAAGCCTGGTTATTCAGAGTTAACTCGCCACGGATGGTGACATCTGGACAGTGTTATATATTAATTTAAAGCACAGGATGCACAGTATCAAGTCTGCATGCTTTCATAAACGCTGTATTTATCAATTAGCTGTAATGCCGAGTTCCAACACAAAGTTTCTGCACCGCAGGATTACTTATAAGTCAATGCGAAGCTGGAAGTAGATTATTACAGAGTAGTCGCAAATTCATACCAGGTGACGTAAATGGGGCGGTGCAAAACTTCTCTGCTCGCTCTAATCCTGTCGTATTTATCATTCCTGGATATCAGTCGTTTCATTTTACTCAGCGACGTGAACATTTAGGTACGCCGGGTTCGGTGTTAAAAATAGAAGAGTCCTGCAGTGACAGTACAATCAGAACCAAGACTGAAATGGCCGTTTAAAATCAGAGTAAGTTCACATTATCAGGCTCTGAAATTTAGCCTCAATATGGCAGTAATTATCAGTTTTTCTGTTTCAGGGCTGTGTCAACACAAAATGTCTGATTTTCTGTTTGACTTCTTCTCTTTTTTTTTATTGCATACGCACATGAACAGAAAATGTTCTTAATCGCTCAGTATGACTAAACTACAGAACCAGAGAGCAGAGATGACAGCGTTTGCTGCCTTCCACAACCAAGTGTCATGCATTCTGTACATTTACAGCTGGAGTGTCCATTTTTGTCCGACAAATATGTTGTTCCTTGTTGCTGGTCAGGCAGATGACCTTTGCGAACATGCAGGCTGTTTTGGTGGACAAGTATGTTCGCATTAGAGCCGAACACACGTCGCTGTGATTACAGATGGGAACTGTCGGAGTCACCGAATCTGATACCAGCAAAGAAATAAGAATTGAACGACGTGGCTTGTGATTACAGATTACTAGTTGAAAGAAAGTTCCTGCATTCTGGGTTTTTCAAGTAGAAATCAACAAGCTGAGTCATTCAGTTGTGTGTGCGTGTGCGTGTGTGTGTGTGTGTGTGTTTGTTTGTGAGTGAGTGTTTGTTTGTGTCCAAGACCAAGTTTCCTCTTTGAAACCTCATTCTCTTTCTGTCTGTCTGCCTCGCTTTGCTCACATAAGTGTTGTAATTTGGACGCTCTGTAATTTCACCATGGTGGTTTAGGGTTAAGTGGAGGCTGTCCCTGCCATCATGAGCAACGTTTGGTCCAAACGGACACACACTGTCGCTCACGCGCACACACTGGGTCAGTGCCACAGTGAGCTCGGATGCTTGTACAAAGCCAGGTCGATTTAATTACGTTTATAAACACAGTTTAAGGGCCCTGGCTGTGTCATTAGAGCAGACTTTTACGAGATACATTACTGCATGTGTTTCTGTGGGTGACAAAAGAGAAGGAAAAGGAAACTTTGTCACACGCTTGCAGATAGAGCCCAGTAGAATTGGGCTGAAGGAGTTGCAGATAGCACAATTCTGCACAGTCTGTAGCACAGCAGGAGTTCTAAACACAGAGACAGACGGTATTGATATATCACACACACACGTGAACACACACACACACACGAACACGCACAAACACACACACAGTATTGATATTCTTGCTTATCATCCTAGAGTGTTGGCTGTTCACACACACGCACACACACACACACACACACACGCACGCACGCACGCACGCACGCACGCACACACACACACACACACACACACACACACACACACATTCACAGCATGTAATCAGACAAGCTCAATAATCCATTGTTGTTTTTTGGTAATTCAAATGTGTTCATAGTTCTTTCATCCACAAAAATACCACCTCCTTGTTGTCGGGCCCGGAGGACTCAACATGCACAAAGTAATTTGGGGGCTATGTTTTCTTTTCACCTGCATGTTCAGTATCTAAAAATCTGTCAATTTTAGAGTTGATAAAACAGCCTTTTTTTATTCTCCAAAGATGAAAAGTCTCTTTTTGTTTTCTTCATGTTTCTGCAGGTTTAATCTTTAGTTTGTAGAATATAATGTAGTTTCATGTCGGGTTGTTAACACACCTGCTAGTATGAATTTGTAGTTTATTATCTCCACCGAGAATGTTATGTTTTCACCTGCGTCCATTTGTTTGTTAGCGGGATGATGCAAAAATAAATACTGCAAAGATTTTCATGATGGGACCCAAATGTGGATGAAAGCGGTCCGATCCGGGAATTTCTTTCCACATTCTGATTGGCATTTTGACATGTTTCGCTAATTATGCAAAAAATACTGGACTTCTTTCCCGAAAACCTGGTACAGGCGCGTGGCATAGGTGGGGAACCTGTCCAGTGTAACATACGCCGATCAGGCATAACATTATGACCATGGAATAACATTCTTCTTCTCCAAGTTTACGCCCATTCTGAGGGAAAGGTGTCAGAGCACATGGCAAAGGGGTAACTGAGGCAATATTAGGCCAGTAATCAATGAAAGCATCCAAGAGACTTCCTCGGTTCTGACCCAGTTAGAATGCAGGAAGTCGATTGGGTGAAACATCTTCAAGTTTACGCTTCGGACTTTTGTTATTCATGTCTTTTTTTTCAGTATGATATAAAAGCTTCTATCACATTGCGGTGCAGGAATCATTTTACACTTTCTTTTACGTCGCAAAAACGCGGTGCCAATTTTTCCACAGCTGAACAACAGAGAGATTTTCCCCGTATGTAAATGCCTTCAAGCGATTCTTCCCTGGTGAATACAGCAGCCCTCTAATGGCCAAGACCAGTCCAGAAACATGATGACATCTCACAGCCCACTGTGCATCTTAAAGGCTCAGTCCGCTGCAGAGCGACTGGATCATGTCGAGTATTGTTCAACAAATGTGATTATTCCTGTTCTAAGTGGCTGAGCTTGAAGGCTGGTTGAAAAGCATCCTGTCGCAGAATTTCTGCCGTTCAGATCTCAGATCCATTATGGAGTATTAGTAGTCTTCAAGCAATGAGTCATAGAGTTCTGGATAGTAGTGCGCGCCTTCCAATGTCTGCACTTGAAACTATTCTTGTGATAACAAGAAAAAAAAAGAAAGATATTTTGTTAAAAGTGACCCACTTTTGGCTTTTGGCTAGTAACATTGATTTATGTCACAGCAAATTGTTTTAGTATGTGCATATATTTCCCCCCTAGTGGACAAAGGCGGTATTTTACAACGAAAATCCCTCACTGGGGTAAATTTCTGGTATATTGTGGGCCCATTATCTTTCCAACTGGTCCAAACGGAAATTCCTTTTGGTTCTATCCCAAAGACACCGTGCAGAATAATATGAAATGTGTGGTATCAAATTCTATCAAATCTAATCAAGTGGGTTTTTTTCATGGTGTGGCTGTAATATAATGACATTATAGACTTTTTTGATAGAAAAAAAAAGGTAATTTACTGCTTTTAATCACAGATTATTTAAACAAAGTAACAGTTACAAAACAAAAAACTTTGAAAATAAATGATTTTAGGTCTTCACACTCCATCGACACCAAGCTTATGCAAATACAACCTTCCTGTTTAGGAGCTATTTTAAGTTAGTTTTGGAATGTAATTCAGGCGAGACTTCACTTTACCCAATACCCAATAAGCAGAACCGGTTAAAGAATTCATCGTCCCAACACTTAGAATATCTTCATGAGGACCTAAATGAGGTCCAAAGTCTCCTCACACCTCCGGACAACCATCGAAATGAAGCAGCCTCGTTTTGGAATACGTCGTGTTTCCTTTGACAAACATATCGGAGGGCAGTGGGACTGATCCCCACTCTTTACTCACACAGTGTAAGGTATTTCCGTTTCCTCCACTGCCCCCCTTTTATGATCACACAAGCGTTCTTTGCGTCAGGATCGGCGTTCTCTCTCTGTCATTGAATCGGACCGTATTAGAGGAAGTTGCTTTGATGCATTCGGCAACTTGTAGCCAGCGATAAAAGATTTCCCCTCCGTGCAGAACGCGCTGCCTTTTTAAGAAATCGCCGTCATGTTGTTATTTGACTGCATCTCTTTCTCAGTGAGCGGAGGGGCCGCCAGCTGCCACTGTTTGCATTCCAATATTTGCTGTCTAGTTAGCGAGGAAGCTTGAGCACAAAGGGGGGCGGGGGGGCATAGTCTGTGCAGGTAGATTCTTTCTGCGGGTTTTTGCACTGCTAAATTTGCTATGATGCTTTAATAGCAGTTACAGGAATTTATGATGATCTAATACACTCAACAAAAAAAAATTAAAAAAATGCAGGCCTATAAGATTGATTTATTTTTTATTATTATTATTATTTTGGATCACATAAATTTGACATAATCAAACTAATATACTTATTGTGATTCATTTTTTTGGTCATTAAATGATGAATACATAAGTACAAATTACATTGATGTAATAGTTTTTTAATAAACATTACGTGTTTTTAATACATTTCACATTCAGAAAAATGTGATTCCCTGAAAAGCAAACCATGTAAACCAATCTCTTAAAACTTTAAATAATTGACACATTTAAACCTTCTTCATATTATTTAACTGATTTTATTTAATGGCTTTAATTATAAACAGATTCATGCCGATTCTATGAAACATGAATACATACATTTTAAAAACAGGACTATTTAGAAAAATTCAAATAAACGCACGTACTGTAACAAAGCAGTTATTCCCTTTTTCTGAGCGTGGGGCGCCGCTGCAGCATGTAACTTTGCCAAATGCATCTCCAGCTTCATAAACTCCTTGTTTTTGAGTTGACAAGCACGTGTTTAGCCACCAGGGCTGAGATGTCCGGCCTCAGACGAGAACATGCTAGGCTGAAATGAGAACATGAAAGCAGCCATAATTAGTTCTAACAAGGGTTTCACATGACAACAATGTTTTGGTTTATTGCTCTGGGCAGTAGAAGTGACTTTTGGGATGGAGGCAGAAAGCCGCAACTGTTGCATTTAAGTGGGTGATGATGGACGAGTGGGTCGCGTTATGACAGCGGAGAAAAGGATGTCCAAGTTCTGCAGAAGCCATTTGAAAATCGTCGTTGCTGGTGTGGTTTCCTCCCTGCTCCAGTACAAATACATGAGTTCTGAGTACTGACCAGAAAGCAGGTCTGTGTATATGTCACTGGAGATACGTTGAAGACGGAGAGAAAGTTAAGGCGAGGGAGAAACAGGCATTACCCAAACACATTATCACACATTGATTATATCGTTTTACATGTTTTACCACCGTATTACTATAATGTGTGATCTTGTGATTATTGCATATGTGATATGATGTGAACTTTCTGATAATTCCACTAAATTTATGATAATTTGCATTAATTTAAAGGAATATTAAAACCATTTCAGAGCGATTTCTCTCTTTTTAAACAGGCCAATGAAGAAAAACGTTGCATTTGCCATTTAATTAACTTAAATCTGCAAAGGTTTGAGTATCTAAATTTCAAATAGTGTCGTTTTAAAGAGCTATTACAACAATTCCAGTGGCATTGCATTGGTTTGTTGTAGTGTAAATACATTGCCTTTTCTCTTTCTCTATCTGAAAACCATTTAACATTCATCCACTGCTGTTTTAGACGGTTAAAATGCATAAAAGTCTCCTTCCTTCCATCTCTAAACGGAGGTCAGAGGCACAGCAAATGTGCACAGTTGGCCGAGATGATGTTTTATTTATGCATTTCCCTCGGCCACATATTTAGTATCAGGAAAGTTCCTTAAACCTGAAATTTGTGCAGCAAGAATTTACGCGACAAATTCCACTATAAATATGCAGAAATGACTGGTTTGACATTAAAACACATATGGAGTGTCACAGAAGAGTAAAATTCATGCACACCTACCCTCTTTGAGGCAAAGCAGGATGTGATCGGAGTGAGCAGCGATGCCCAGATGTAAATAAAGGCAGCAGGCCCTGAAAGCCTGAGGCTCAGATATGATTCCCAAATTGTATTAAGGGACATTGTCCCTCACTCCCAGTATGCGTACCTAATCCTGTTTCAGCGATGTTCCATTACCTCAATTACTATCATCTCACCCAGAGGTGGACCCAGCCAAGGACACCACCGGAGAGCCAACGATGGGTGGAAAGAAGGGGGAGGGGGGTGGGGTTGTACAGGATGTAGAGGAGACAAGTACAAAGAAAAAGTGATGCGGATGCGAGCGATGACATAAGACAAAGGGGGACAAAGAGGGAGGATGGGTCTATGGAAGGAAGGAAGCCATAGAGGGAACTGATCAGTAGATATAAACGATAACATGAGAACAGATTGAGATCGATACAATTCATATCAGATAGCGGTGAGCACGCTTTACTCCGTAGCCAAGATTCCCAGCTGGTCGGAGAAGGGACACGACGGTGCCAGCTAATTTATAGGACAGAACGACTGGCTGAAGAAGAAACGGGTATGCAGGTTGACGTTCTGAGGCGGATTCACATGAGAGGATTTTTATAATGTAAATCCGTTGCTGGCCTTATGTGCGACCGTCTTAAATGTACATCCCTCAAGTCGCCCATATGGTGCCACAAACGGGTCTGACGTCGCGCGAGTTAACAAGGACACAGGATGGCCGCAGTTCTGTGCATAGCGAATACGGTCTTTCTCTGGCCATGCTTCAAACTAACATGCTACACATCAAAATGCCAAACACCTCACTTTTTGCATGTTCAGCCTACACGGTAGACTTTGGTCGACCCGTGTAGACAGCCAGTCCTAAGTTCTTCTGGAAAGCTTCCAGAACCCAGAGAAGACTGCAGCTTTAGCTGATAAGCCACTTTAGAGGGACGCAATATCCAGTGCTGGATAGTAGTTAAGTCATTTTACTGAAGTGCTGGACTTAAGTCCAAGTTTAAGGATTATTTCTGGTGTGTAATACTTTATACTTCTACTCCACTGCCTCTCTTATCGCTCCACTACATTTATCGGACAGCTGTAGTTACTTTACACGGTAGAAAATGTTCATACCCTTCCTCATCGTATGTTTCCAGATGCGTTGAATCTAATTGTTTGTGATAAACTGCAGGATTTAGTGCGTCTTAATGAGTTGAGAAATTTCAGATACTTCAGAAAAAAAACAACTTTTTTCGGGGGAAGATTTTTAATTTAATATCTTGGACCATCTTAACTTGCCATAATATGACAAATAATGTGGTCAAGTATTTTTAGTAAAGAAGCGTTTAAAAAAAAAGAATGATAAAATAATAAATACAATTATTTCATCATGGAATTTTTTATTTCCTGGAAAGTAGTCCATTTTAATAAGATTAGCTTAACCTTTTGGTGAAGTGCGTTTCCTCACATGCTTAAATATGGACTAGGACTTTTTCCACAGCCATGGTTCATGCCTCCTCCTCTGTGGCCCCTTTGACCGGCGGTGTCCCCCAGGGCTCCATCCTTGGTCCCCTACTCTTTAGCATTTACATCCTGCTACTGGGTCATATTATAAACAGTTTAAGTCAAATTTTTCAACAAGAAATAGAGACTCAGAATGTGCTCAACCAAACCTAAGACCTGAGAAAAAGTTATTATGATGTTACATTTTGAGGTCATGATGTCACGTCCACGTTTTTAAGATCTAATTTATCTACACCGTAAAACACTTTTTTTGTCAAAGTTGCAGTTAAAAAAACCTTTAAATGATAACAGCAAAAGGTAGTACAATTTAAAACGGTACATAAAGGGAATTTACGAAAATTAATTGAAGTAAAAGTAGGTTAAAAGTAGATAAGGTTATTTTCTACATTCAGAATATTTTGAAAACAGAATGTTACAATCATAATACAAAACTTTCATTAAATAACACAAATACCATAATGTATCAAACATGTTTAAGTAAAATTCTGTCTATATTACAGATGTTGCTGGTATTTACATTCAAATGTACTGTAAAATTATTTTTTTTTAAATTGCAAGCACATCCTGTCATTTCTGCAGAAATAGAACTTTAGACATACAGTGTTTATTTGTGAAATACCGTTCACTTCAAGGAATTGTTCTTCTTCTTCTAATGTTCTGACATTTTGTTTAACCTCCTGGCACCGAGATTTTCACGGTACTTCGCGTTAATTCACAGTAAGATCTTGTATATGATCGATGCAGTACGATCCACAGCTGCCGGTATTTTTACTGTAAATGATACGGATTCTCTTTTACGCTGCAGAGTCTCTGAGTATTCAGACACAGCTGCTTACCGCTCATAAGCTACTGGATTAGAAACTACCCTCCGTTTTTCAGAGGGATGAGAGTTCCAGCGCTGCTGCGATGCAAAGCAGTGATGAAACATGAGCTCAGACGCTCCGCTGCCTCCCCGTTCCAGCGCCACACCAGTGTGTCCAGCAATGCCCTTGACTTAATAGTGCTTAATGCTCCTGCTCCACACTCTAGCGTGGCGGTATGGAGTGGTGGGACATTCCTGAGACATGCTGGTGTGTTTTCTTGTCCCACTGCATGGCTTTACAAAAAACAAAAAAAAAAAACCCACAATAAAAAAGTTGTGTTTATTTACCGCTGCTTTAACCAGGCGTAGAACCCGAAGCAGGTATTTCTCACCTTAAAACCAGAAGCCTCTCTCTCTCTCCCTCCCTCTCGCTCTCTCTCTCCCTCTCTGACTCTATCTATCTTCACCTCCTCTTCTCCATTCTGCTTTCTCTCGTCATTTTTCTACCTCCCAGTGGTGGCGAGTTTGCCTAATGAAGTGGCTGATGGGAGTATATTACAGAGAGACAGAGTGGAGCGCTCGCCTACTCTAAAATCCATTAACCTTACAGTTTCAATCAGTGTGCCGACAAGTCTGAGCTACGAGTCGGAGAGGAGCGCGTCGGTGAAAGAGTTACACTATCCGCGCCATGCTCTGGTTATGCTGGCGTCTTTGAAAACACAAATCGCTCTTTCACGGTTTTTTTTGTTGTTCTGTGGACATTTTACGGTTTCACGCGAGGTCAGGAGCTTCATTCTCATCAGCTGACAGTATTTTCACGAGTGAAGCAGATGTAGTCGATTCAGGCACAAAAATACAGCCCATCCACGTCGTAGCTGCAGCGGGGGTCCGTATCCTGTCCCTGCATACATTTCAATGCATATAAATCACTGAATCCCCTCTGGTGCTTTTAGGACTCGGAGGTGTGAACGGTTCAAGCGCCAGGAAGTGATGGGGGATGTAGTTTGTTTATTAACAGGATGTAGTTGTTCTACAAAACAACTGGGTAAAATTAAGTTCAATTTAAAAGTAGACTATTTTCATGTTATTTTACCAACATTCATGTGGAACTGTTTATAAATATCTTCTCGAAAAAGTTTGTAAATGCTTTTTTGAGACCCTGAATGTGAGCATCACATTATTTCTATCCTTCATTATTAGCTATTATTATTACTACTATTATTATTTTAGCATTATATTCCAGGGAACTGAGGGGAAAACGTGTCTTTAATATAAAGAGGGAGAGGAATTTCCCAGAATTTCACACCTACACATTGTAGATTTTTATCCTAACTTTTTCTGAACTTGAAATTTTTTACGATGCTCCCATCCAGAAAAAGACCTTTAGCGGTTCCTTCGTCCATCTGCTCTTCCTCTGTGTGAAAGCAATGAATGAAGGCTTTCTGAGAGGGAAAGAGAGCAAACAGGAATAATAATAATATATTTAGCAGGGACTGATATGGCATGCTAAAGTCTCACAGTTCTTAAATGCCCAACGCCTGAACCATTTCATTCATGGCCTCTAAATATTTTCTTAAATGGATTCGTTTTTATTAGCAATAAATGTAGATATCTGACTTGCGCCTTAATGAGCGCCACATGCTACTGTAGAGAAATGTGACTGCTTCATTCAACGCAAAAGGAAAGTCTGATCCCTCGCCATCACACGGTGTGGTCAACGAGTGGGAGGGCCGCCACCCCCCCCCACCGCGGAGTAAACTACGATTCCCTCATGAGATGTAATGTGTACCGAGGGGATAACCAATCGCCCGGCTACACCAAAGGAAGAAAAAACGTGCAGGCGCCGTTTTCAGAACTGTCACTGCCGAGGATTCAGAGCAGAGAAAAAAACAGAGAGGATGAATATATGAATGAACTCTCGGCGGTCCTGATAATGCAAATGGTATTCACAGGTTAGATCCTACGCAGGTGGCCACAATTAGCGGTAATTTGTGCCGATTTTAATGATCCATAATTTAGCTGCCTTACCAAACTGTTGGTCATGTGGGATAAGTGTGTGCGTGCGTGTGTGTGTGGGTGTCTGTGTGTGTGTGTGTGAAGAGAAAAAGTGAAAGTGAGGGTTGGTCAGACATTAAATGAAAAAAGATGAACACACACATGCACTTATCCGGTTGTTCCACACGTCCATAGAATTTTTTTAACCACACACACACACACACACCAAACACACACACACACACACATACACACAGTCTGATACACACACATTCCTAGCTCATACTGTACGTGTTGATTTTTACTTCAATTTCAGTGATTATTTTAAATAACCTGTTTGACTCTCTCTTTCTGGCTATTAGAAGTAAATTGCTCTGTGTGGATGTATAAAAGCCTCCATGCAAACCCTGTCATCCTTTTAGTGTCACTGCTAATCTGTCCCGTTCGTTCTGCCGGTAATTAGCAGCTGATACATTCCAAACAGAGTCTATTTTTACGAACCACTTTACCTGTTTACATGCTAATGGGATGTTTTGTATAATTTGTTGTCCCAAGGTTTTTTCTGTGTTTTTTAAGAGGAAAATTGGAGATAATTAGCAATGATATTATAACCCCTAGTGCTTACGCTGTATTTTATTTATTCTGATTTCGCAGAAATATTATGGCATGTGTCAAATTATTATGTACGGCAACTTTTGACGTTTTTGTATGTTGATATAATTGTTATGTTATTTTAGACACAACAATTATATCAACGTGATTCTAATACTTAGCTAATGGCGCTAAAAATTCCTCAATATTAAATGGTCTTTATTGACAAACAAATCTGACACTTTGTATTTCAAGTCCACCTTTGACCTTTGCTGTGCCTCCTCTCCTTCGCTCTCTCTCTTTTCCAGTTCTGCAGAGGCTCAGTAAAGGCTGCTGGGCCCATAACAATCTTGTTTTTGAAAAAATGATTCTCAGTACCAGCAAAAATAACTGCAAAGGGCTTTAAGGCAAGACAAAACGATATTTTAATCTCTTGAGCCACCTGACTTGAAGAATAACTTAATCTAAGATAGAGGATCATAGGAGGGCTGAGGCCTTCTGGCATTGGGCTGGCTGCTGAGATGGATTTATACCCAGAACCTTCTTTTATGTGAGGCAGCAGTGCTACAGGCCGTTTTTTACCCAGGTTCTAAGAATTGGTCCAATGACACGATGGCGTTTTTCTTTTTTTCTGCTCAATACAAAAGAGTTTTATAATGTTTACAAAAATTCAGCGTCTTTCTAGCATCTGTTTATGCATTGTTGACCAAGTTGTTGTTCTCTTATTAGTGATGAATGGGAAGCAGCTGTTCTCACACATAATGATTACAAATAGAAAAACTTTAATTTCATGATATTCTAAAATTAAGAAAGTTGTGCAGTTTCTTACTTTCATCATAAGGAAAAACAATCTTGTTCCTGTGCTTGGATATTGTACAAACTGTTGTTGTTCTTTCTTATGGATTAAATCTTGCTCAATATAAGCTAAATATATTATTAAGATAAAGTGATATTAAAATATGCCTTCGGTACAAAGCATGCCCGAAAACATCATTTTTCTGTTCAGACAAAAAAAAAAAGAGAAGAAAAAAGGCTTTTTTGCTTCCTTGAAATTATTTTTTGCAGTGAAATATTGCAATTCACACCTAGTTAACTAAGGATTTTCAAAGATCACGTCATAATTTAACCAGAATCTCATATTGTACATATATGACGGGGAAATATTTTTCAGTTTTTCGACAAATTTTTTTGTTCATTTGTTCGGAGATACATTTTAATCATTGTACATAGATGAAAACATTAATTGATGGTGATTCAGTGTCTGTCTGTCACTATTTGAGCTCCTATGATATGGGCATGCATGTAATACGCTTTAAAATGTGGTAGATATTTTATTTAGGATAGACCAACATTTTTTTAATTTAATATCAAAAACAAAAATCCATAGTGGCCTTCGTTTGCAGCAGCATTTTGTCCTTGTCTACTTTTATTCAGCTCTTATTTCATCTTGTTTGACGCTGTATTTAGTTCAGAGTGCCAGCTAAATGTTCTTGTAGCTGTGAAATACCTATTTTTATTACTCCCTCTTCATTTTTGATGCTATAGTTCATGGTGGAAGGAGATTTGAAAGATGCAGCGACAATGAGCACAAAAAATATTTCCCCAAGGGGACGACGAGGTATATCCCATCGTCACGTGTTACGCTGCTTTTTAACCTAAGTGTCAACCATGTTGTAATGTGTTTAGCAGTGGAGGGCTCTGAGGGGCAGCAGTGGGGGTCCGCCATATCATCAAATCTTCTAGCTGAGGACCATCCAGTCGTTTCTCTAATGACATCACACACTCTGAGGCCGATTATGTACATTGTTTTTAAATGATCAACACATGAAAGTTACTCTGAATGCTTTGATGAGGCCGCTTTTTCCTCTTCACTCGGGGCCGAAATATTTTCACGCTGACTTTCCCTCGGGCACCTGGTGTTCTGTTCTGTCTGCTGGGATGGATTTATGTCTCTAAAGGATGATCGACACTGCCCGAAGCATGAGCAGTTTTTGATAGGACTATACCTTCAAACAATGACTCGGCTATTCTCAGCTTAACATTCTTTGGTGTTTTGCATGAGAGATAAAGAATTGGTCCTTGAGAGAAATCTTCTTCGATAAATCTCCTGCTCATGGGGGTCTTTTGTCAGCAGGCCTGTTTTGGTAGATGAGTGACAAGTGGTATTCTGTCGGGACAGCCCTGCTTCTTTGTTCTGCTGCTGACAATGGAGGAGTCACAGTCAGTCTAAAGGGGGGTGGGGGGAATTATGTCCCACTGCAGTCTGGGTGGAGAAGAACTACACGCACACACACATACAAACTACTTCTCACATGCTGCTCATGTGGGGCTTGACCTCAATAGAAGCTACTGTTGTATGTGCAAAGCCCTTCACACCATGTGCCGACCACTTCCAAAGTTGTAAGAGTTAGGCCTAAGGTTCAATAAGTGCAAAACATTTGTCCCTCATGGATTTCAGCGGTTTGTTGTTTGAGTACAACTTAAGGAATGTTTGAAAGTGAGACTCATTGGAGTTCCTGAAAATCCTCGATTTCTCTATAAATCAATATAAATATTCCGCACAGCTCAACAGTTTCTAATACTGGCTTACCTTTACAGTAACCCTTAACATTTTTGATATTATTTCAGTTCAAATTCTGTCTCCTAACCAGATTCTTTCCTCTCTGTCACAGGTAAGGAGGAGCCGACCACCTACACCTGTACTACATGCAAGCAGCCATACGGCAGTGCCTGGTTCCTGCTACAGCACGCGCAGAACACTCATGGCTTCCGTATCTACCTGGAAAGTGAACACGGCAGCCCCCTCACCCCGCGCATGGGTGGGCCTTCCTCTCTTGGTGGGGGTGCAGACTGCCCTTCTCAGCCTCCTCTTCATGGCCTCCATCTGCCTCCTGATGCAAGCCCTTTCAACCTTCTCCGCATCCCCGGCTCAGGCTCAGGTGGAAGGGACAGCATCGGCGCAATGGGAGTGGTTGGTGTCGGCGTTGGCGTTGGTGGGGGCCATCACCAGCGTTTCCCTCCCACGCCGCCCCTCTTCAGCCCCCCTCCAAGGAGCCACCTGGACCCCCACCACCTGAGCCCAGAAGAGCTGGCGCTGGCAGCCCACCACCCGAGTGCCTTCGACAGGGTGCTGCGCCTCAATCCTCCTCTGCCCCTGGACCCGCCTCCAACAATGGACTTCTCACGGCGGCTACGAGAGCTGGCGGGCAACACCTCAGGGTCTACTCCCCCTCTATCTCCGAGCCGGCCAAGCCCCATGCAGCGCTTACTCCAGCCATTCCAGACAGGAGGAGGAAGCGGAAGTGTAGGAGGTCTAGGGGGCAGCAAACCTCCATATCTTGCCACCCCACCCCCTCTTCCAGGCTCCATGCAGTCACCTGTGGGCTCTCAGACCACTCCTACTACCCCTCTTCCCTCAGCGGGGGCAACACCATCCTCTACCACCCCTGCAAAATCAAAGTGTTGTGAGTTTTGTGGCAAAGCCTTCAAGTTTCAGAGTAATCTAATAGTACACAGGCGCAGCCACACAGGAGAGAAGCCCTATAAATGTCACCTGTGTGATCACGCTTGTACCCAGGCTAGCAAACTTAAACGCCACATGAAGACACACATGCACAAGTCCTCCTCGCCAAACACGGGCAAGTCAGAAGATGGGCTCTCAACATCCTCTTCTCCGGAGCCCGGCACCAGTGAGCACTTGGGCAGTGCTAGCAATGCCCTCAAGTCAGTCGTGGCCAAGCTGAAAAGTGAGAATCACCGCATGCTAAGGGAGAATGGAGAGGAGGACGAAGAGGAGGAGGAAGAAGAAGAAGAAGAGGAGGAGGAAGAAGAGGAGGAAGAAGAGGAAGAGGAGGGAGAAGAGGAGGAAGTTCCCAATGGGGAGAGGACAGGCAGAAGAAACAACAACAGCTACCACTTTGGTTTGAACCTTGAAGTAGCACGTCAACATGAAAACAATGGTGGTATAGGAAGCCGCCTGGGAACAGTTGCTGATGAAGTGTCCATTCCACGCTCACTCCCTGAGGTGATGCAGGGGATGGGTCTGGCTGCCAGCATGCAGCACTTCAGCGAAGCCCTCCACGCACACAAACGGAACGCCATGGCCCAGGAGAATCACCTGCACCACCACCTCAACCGAGACCATCACCACAATCGTGAGATCTGCGATGGGAACTCCGTGTTGGAAACAGATCGTGGGGAGGAGGGCTCTATCTCAACAGTCAACGGGCGGGGTGCATCCCCTAATGAATCTGCCTCAGTTGGCCTCTCTAAGAAACTGCTTCTGGGAAGTCCCAGTCCTCTAAGTCCGTTCTCTAAACGCATCAAGCTGGAAAAAGAGTTTGACCTTCCCACTCCCACAATCCCCAACACGGACAACGTCTACTCCCAGTGGCTGGCCGGCTACGCCGCCTCCCGACAACTCAAGGACCCTTTTCTGAACTTTGGGGATTCCAGACAATCACCCTTTGCCTCGTCATCTGAGCATTCGTCAGAGAATGGCAGTCTACGTTTCTCCACCCCTCCAGGGGAACTAGACGGTGGTATGTCAGGCCGCAGTGGTACTGGCAGCGGGGGCAGCACACCACATCTTGGGGGTCATGGTCGGCCAAGCTCCAAGGACGGCCGCAGGAGTGACACTTGTGAATATTGTGGCAAGGTGTTCAAGAACTGCAGTAACCTGACGGTGCACCGGCGCAGCCACACAGGGGAGAGACCATACAAGTGTGAACTGTGCAATTATGCCTGTGCTCAGAGCTCCAAACTTACTCGCCACATGAAGACCCATGGTCAGATCGGCAAGGACGTGTACAAGTGTGAAATTTGTCAGATGCCCTTCAGTGTCTACAGCACCTTGGAGAAACACATGAAAAAATGGCACAGTGACCGTCCTTTGAGTACCGAAATAAAGTCAGAGTAGAAGGCCGAACTATGGGACCTTTTTCTCCGCAGCTACGTTCGCCATTAGTCCCCTGTATTTTCCCCGCCCCTTGTAGATTTGCCCCGGCCCCAACACTCAACTTTCGCCAGTCGGAAGCTTAAGACCATGTGCTCTGCACCAGCACACCCCGTTTCCATTACCCATTGAATGCATGATCTGTATCGGGGCAATACTCTTGCATTGACGCAAAACTTCGAGCCTTTCTCTTGTGCAATAATTTACATGTTGTGTACTATTTTCTTTTTGAGTTTTTCCTTTTCCATTTTTAAGAATTAGTCAGCATGCATAGTATGTTTTTGCTAATCAAAAAAAAGAAAAGAACTTGTCCCTGGTTGGTTAGTTGTTGAGTAAATGTGTTGCTGTTTTTCTCTGGTTCTGTTTTTTTTCTTTCTTTTGATTCTTCAAAAAGAGAAAAGACAAGAAAGACAACCATGCTGCATACATACTGTAACACATATCATGTACAGTTTTGTTTTGTAACATGACAAGTGAACATTGATTTGACCCTCTCTCTTACAACCCTGGAAATGCACTTATCCAGATCTTCTAAAAGATGCCATGTTCACACAGGGTTTAAAAGTAAAAAAAAAAAAAAAAATCACACATCAGCTTGATGATTTAACTGAAAGTAAACGACAGCCTTCAAATTTCTTTCAAAAAGACAAGGGTGTGCTAAGATTTGAATTTGTACTATCATTTGGTAGAATAAGAAAGAGTGCCTTTGGTATATCAAGCCTGCATTGGCCATAATCTTATCTGGTATAAGTTTGGGGTCAAATTAGATGAAGCTAGAAGGTTCAAGCCACCCAGGGAAGGTCCTTGCATCAAGCACCTGACTGCTCAAATTGACTATGACAACTCATGAAGAAAGATCCGGGAGTTCTTGTTAATCATCCTTTAGCTACCTATTACATGTTCAATAGGCTCTTTAAATATGTGGATTTCATGGCAAGCATGGTACAAGCAGTATTGTGTATATCTGAATTATTTGTAGTTTTGTTTCTGGTAAGGAGGTACTTTTAAAATAAAGGTAATCTGTAATGTACAATCCTGAACTTGAGGGATACAGCGCATGGCTAAGAGGTGTCATGCATCTGCGTTAGCACAAACCTACGACGCTGCTTCGATACGTCAGTGTGTGGAACAATGCATAAAGTAATATATGACCTTGGCGCGAGGCTAACTTTTCTTCGAGAGCATTGAAATAACTACAAGCTAGACAGACAGAAAGCTACACAGAACTGGAAGCTACTTATATCACGGGGAGCGGAGGCAATCTCTTTGACTCTACGTTTCAAATATCAAAACAGGGTCGTTCACTATGAATTACATTAAAAAAGAAAAAGAATAGCAAAAAATGCGATAATTTGATTCAGCACCTTTTTTTTTTTGTTTGCTGTTGCTTTTTTACCTTTTTTTTTTTGCTTTCACTCAAGCCGTTCCCTAGAAAAAACCACTCGTCACTGAGAGTAAGTGCTGGCATCTTCTTAGCATTTTCCCCATACCGATGCAAATTTTGGTACATATGTTGAGTTTAAAAATCTTTAATTGCCATTTATAGGACATGAAGTGCACTGTTTTCAATTTTCCCAGTTTACAAATTTTTCGCTGAAGGGGAAAATGTAGTTGAGATACTGTCCAATGTTGCGGAGTCCCATTGGTTAAAGCAGTCAAGATGAGACACATAATCCGTTGCCAGCAACTCCAGCCTCATGAACCTTGACCTTTATGCCCTTGCTGTCTCACCATTGACCATTTGTCAGTTTGTACCCCCTAGAAAACTCCTGGGCTTAAAATCATCCTGTCGGCAAGGTCTGTAAATTAATGACGTGAGCTTGATGGGAGTCACACAAGTCAGCAGTACTCCTTCATGGGTGCGGCCTCAGAAGGCTGTAGCGGCCATCTTTAAGGAGCCATATCGTAGCTCGGTTGTCATCGACACCTGAATAATCTATAGACCTTGTTGCCTTGACGACAGACACTGCAAAAATCTGTTTTTTGTCGTACAACTCTTTTTATCAGTATGACAATAACACGCCATATCTTTAAGGATTTTCGTTGTCACTTCTCTCTTTTTCCTCAACGTCTTGGTGGTGTTCAAGACTCCAATCACGGTATCCATGAAACGGTTTAAAAAAATGTCTTTAAAAAAAAAAAAAGCAAACAAAAAAAAAATAATTCTGTGATGGTTTCTGTATTTTATTTTGCCCTGGCTCTTCACAGCTCTTCAGGTTGAACTACAATTTGCATTGGGGAAAGGATTCAGATCATATATAAATATATAATAAAGAAGTTAAAAATATAGGAAAATGCACAGTCATGTCGATTCCTATGCTTAATTAAACACATTTATGGTCGACTTTTTCTGTATTTCTAGAATTGTATTTGAATTCAATGTTCACTTAGAGTAGGCACTATAGTATTTATATTGAGGCTCGTATTTTTAACTGTTGCTTGTTCTCTCTGAAGGTATTTACCGTACCTTTTTTTGGTAGTGGAAAAAAAAAAAATCCCAAGCTGCCACGGTATATTTTTTTAATTTGGCAGGATAATATAGTGCGAATTATTTGTATGTTTAAAGAAATAAAAGGAAAAAAACCCCCATAAAAAGCAGCTAAAATATGTGGCATTGGGAGGCGTCACAGGCCATCAGATGGCCGCCGCTCTGTTTCCTGTCCACAGAGGTGGTTGTACATATCTTCTTTGGGTTTTTTGGTTTAGACCTCTCCCCCTCCTCCCCCCCCCAAAAACCCCTCCCCTGCTGCCACTCTTGTATGCAGTAAGTCAAGCTGACGTCGGCCTGTTCTGTTGTGTGCTTCTGTCTCTCTCACCCCTCCCACCTGACTACATTCCAGCATCAAGAAGAGAGGAAAAAAAAGAAAAAAAAACTTCATATGCAGTACATGGATTGCTAAAAAAAGCGTCAAAATAAATACATTGAAAAATAAATTAAATGTTTTGCAGTTTTTTTCATTGCCAAATACTAAATGGTGCTTTATATTTGGATTGGGTATTCTTTCATATGCAAAGCATATTTGAAAATGACCCGGGGGACGTGGAGAAGCCTGCTTGAGTTGAGACTTTTTTGTAAATGGCAATGCGGAATATTTTGTTATCAGCCTTTTCTATTCCTATTCTGAGAGTTGTTTGTTGTAACTTGAACTTGAACTTTATCTTTTACTATGGGAGTTACTATTTATTATTACCTATATGCTCTGTTCAACAGAGACACGGAATGGATCCTTTTTTTTTTTTTCTTTTTTTGTTTCTCTTTATTTTAATTTTGGTTCTAATATGATTTTGTTTTCCTTTTTTAATGGTGGCCGATCGTCATCGGACAAATCTTTGTTCTACTTGTTTGGGGTCTCTGTTCAGTTGTATTGGGAAAACCACTGTCTGTGTTTTCTGGCAGATGTCTGCATAATCCTGTTCACACACCCATTTTGTCCCTTTATTGAAAACAATTAATAAAAAAATGAAATTATAATGGAATTTGTTGCTTATCTCCATTGTGTGCATCATGTTAAGGTCTGTGTGCGTATTTGTGTGTGCGTGCGTATGGGTATGTGTGTGATTGTTCACAAGCCTGCATCCCATTGGCGTCTTATGTTTACACCTGCATAACTCCTTCTTATTAGTGTACACTGCCATGGACGAAAGGAGGAGGATCCCATCAATGAATTGGTTCTGTCCATCCGTTTCCTGTAAATATCCATAGTTAACAACTCTTCCATGGTGCTCCTTAGACCCGTGGTGTCCCCCCAGGGCTACATCCTCGGCACCCATCACCTTGCTGCCACTGGGTATTTTCTAATAAGAAATAATGACTCAAAATGTCCCCAACCAAACAGTTGAGCAGGACATTAAAGGATTAAATGCGTAAAAGGCTCATTCTGTGAGTGGGATTGGTTTCAGATGAGGCTTTCCAGGTCAAAACTCAAAGAATTGACATATTTTTCACAAAACCTACAGGGAATTGTACACACCTCACCTCATGTACTGCACAGCTGCCATTTTATACTTTGGGAATTTCAACTGTTTAATATAATTCTTCTTAAAAAGCTTTAAACCTAACGTATGGGGATGATATGATCTGCCTTATGCCTGGTTCAGACATCATGATTGCAGCCTGATTTTAAAGCAATCTGGTCATTCCCGATGAATTCCTTTAGACAGTGGTGGCAACGTCCGACAACGATGGGGTCTTTAAGTATGACGTAGTTAACATACAGTTGTGACACCAGTGGTGAAAAAGTGTAACCTGTCTGGAATTTTTTCACATTGCTCCCAACCGGTTCTCAAGTTGACCAACATTGCGGTGAGAAGGAAGGATTGTTGAAGTGTGACAAGAAGGAACGCTATTTATCAATGTTCCGCTGAAGGAATGCCACAACAGAGTAATGAAAGAGTGTAGGACACAGGCGAGTACACAGAGTGCTTCCGTAGCCATGATTGACCCGTTTCCTCATCGATATGACATCAATTGGTGTGAATAAATGTTCGGGGTCAAATCCTAGTGTTGCCAGTCTTCTGACCAAAGTACTTTACAAATTTATCACACTGTGATCACCTGAAATACCTTTGCTGAAGACAAAAATATCATAACATCTGAACCAGGCATTACGAGTCATATTAGCTAAGCATGATGACGACATCTGTCATGGTGCCCCCTCACTGAAAGAACTATATTAGAAAGCCAATCAGAGGTATAGTTTGGCGGGCCATGGTGTCGCCATAGTAGGACAGGTACAAAACAAAAGTCCTATAACCAAACCACCTTTTGGATAAGCGTCATAATCGAAATACCTATTTCTTTACCCAAGGCCCACCTTCCCATCAAATTTCAGTCAAATCTATTCATAGCTTTAATAGTCTGCAAATATGCAGATAAACCTCATATCCTCCTCCGACCCGTGTCCGCCGGGGAACTGAATTGGGGCATCTCAAATAACTTTTATTTAGCTTTTATTTTTTCAATCAAATACACAAATTAAATCCCATTAAAAAAAAAAAAAATCCATCCTGAGTATTTCATGTTTTTTATCCTTCTTTTTCTCTAATTGTGTTTCAAAGTTAACCAGTGATCAGCTGAAACTTAAAAGAGTCTTGAGTTAATTACCTCATACATAGTTCAAAGGTCATGTATACGTTGTGGGTGTCAGTACGTATGCCTGGTGACAAGCTCAGGGCCGTTTTTTTTTTTTTACAAGCTCTTTCTAAAGAGGCCTAAGTGTCTCGCAGTGGTTCTTGAACCCAGTGAACTCAGCCTTCCACCAACAACCTCGCCCTAGCCTTTGGCCAGTACAGAATGTACTTTCTGTGTACTGTTCTTGACTTGCCCAGGAGGAGTGGGAGGGTCAGACAGGTGGTGTTAAACCTTTACAACTCATGACACCAGTGTGTTTGCAGTGTCATCCTACCTGTTGGTCGAGCAGAACAGCAGGCATTAGTGCACATCTATGTGTGTGTGTGTGTGTCTGTGTGTGCGCGTGTGCATGTGTGTGTGTTTGTGTGCGAGTGTGACATCCATTTTCACTTGGTTTGCACAGTACTTCACATGACATATGTGTGCTATTCATGTCACTCCTCGCAGGACAGTATCTGTTACTGATAGCTGGTCCCCCATGTACCTTTCGCCCTCAGTGACACACAGGCACACACACACACACATACACACACACACACACGCACACACACACACTGTACATACAGTACAGTATATTGACATGCATGCTACTCTTTTCTCAGAATGTACTTAAGTAAATATCATTATGTCCCCCTGTTTGCTCAGTAGTCACAAAGTCTCATAAACCTGTCAGGATCAATCAGCACTATTTCCTCCAGCCACCACACCCTTCTGCTCAGCTCTAACACACACTCACACACACACACACACACACACACACACACACACACACACACACACACACACACACACACACACACACACACACACACGCACACACACACACACACACACACACACACACACACACACACACACACACACACAGGCTGAAGTCTGCTCAGAGCACCAATAGACCTGCTGCGGGGCCAAAATATAAAACCCATTAATGTGGATGCAATGTTGTGTCATTTATTTTGAGATGAAATATATAAATGTATTTATTTGCTGGGTCAGTAGCAATAAGGCAACCAGTGAGGAACCTTGACGGATTTTTACTGGTTTACCACAAGATAACACATGTATCAAGATGAACGGAGAAAATCCAGATGTGTGAGGAAAGAAATACGTGAAGCCTACGTGTTTACGACGAACAACGTTAGTTTGTCACATGGTCTCTTTTTTATATGAAAAGCCCGGGTTCAAAGTGTCTAAAAATGAAGAAAAGAGCAAATTAAAGATTCTTTATTCCCCCTAAATGTGATTAAATTCCACCCATCCGTATTTGAGTAGATGCGGATGGGCTACACCCTGTTACATATGGACGGAAGGACGACTCTGTGTCCACTTTGGGACTTGATCAAAAACCCTCACCTGGAGTAGAAGTCAGTGTGTTTCAACCCTGAAAACTCCAACACTCTCCGATTGGCGTGTTGGCATTGCTTCCAGCTAGTGCTCAGTCCCTACTGGCCGATATGATATCAGGTCTATTCCCACGACAGACAAGATATAATCTGCTTTCATTTATTTCTTATCTATCACATATTCGCTTTGATGTCTTTGTCCTCATTGTGTTCTTGGGTAGATGCAGGCTCTGAGAATCCGCTAGGACTATGGTATGCATCCTGCCCAAACTTTTTATTCACCTCACCAAACTATATCTGCAAATCTCATCTTGTCCACAACCGGACCTACCCTAGTACATCCAGACCCTCCCGGTCCAGGTTGTTCAGTTACTTTACCAAGATAGAGGTATTATTTTCAGACAGAATATCTTATGGGTATTAAGTTTTGAATACTCTGCCTGAATTGCTCGGCCCTCCATGACTTCGCTGAACACCTGGCCAGATGTGCATTTAACCCAGCAGAGAATGTAGTTCAGATGTCGCCATGAAGACAGGTGAGTGGAGAAATGTGATTGCTGCATTCCTGTTTTTCATTTAACATGACCTTCCAAAAATACAAAGGCTAAAAAAGAGAAAACAGAAGGTTTAGATCGGCAGCTCCTTAATTAACCCTTTAATGTCCTTCTCCAAAGTTTGGTTGATCACATTTTCAGTTCCAATTTATTATTGAAACATGTGACTTAAACTGTTAATAATATGACCGCATGTATATGCTAAAGAGTAAGTGGCCAAGGGTGGAGCCCTGGGGGACACCCCATGACAAAGCGGCCCCAGAGGAGGATGCATTAAACATGGCTATTGAGTAAGTCCAATTCAATAAGAAGGAGTTTTTGGTGTATTTCGAAAATGTGAGGAATTACCAAACAGAAGGATGTAACTTTATACAACCAAAAACAAACATTATAGGGATCAAACATTTCTCTGAAGACATGCTTTACCAAAAGATTGATCTAGTGTTATTGAATCTGACTATTTTCCATGAAATACAAAATTTCATCAGGGAATGTAAGAAAACAAACTTATCCGACCAAATGAAAATGTTTTGGTAAATGTAGAGTGTCTGAGATGTTAATTCAATAAATGCCCCAAAGAGATCAAACATGCAGAAGTTCTCTCCGGTGACCTATCCATAAAAGGACTGAAGTAATGGCATACTCTGCAAAAACTCAAACCGTTATGTGTATTGAAATCAAGCATCCTTTCAGAAATAGAGTGATATTATGTTAAATTGTGGAAAGTGACCATTAGCAAAATGTGCTCCATGAAGCAGAAACACGCCATGAAATATTAGGGTTTCAATCGAGGGCAAAAACAAATTTAATCATGGGTGGGCACAAAGCAGCACCATCCAAAACGGGCTCATAGAACAGCTTTGCTGCTGTCAGTTCTGCAGGTGACAGCCAAAGGCTGAAATTTTAATAACAAAAGTTCTTTCAATGGACCTCTCTTTTCTTTTTAAACAAAAACCAGGAATAAGGACACCCTTCGAGGTCTGTGGTTGGACTGCACAGCTGTTCACAAGCTGGGCAGTCCAACCACAAATGATGTTGTCCAACAAAAGATGTTGTTAAAACAGACTGCAGAATTTTCCCTGCAAGAATGAAGGTCACAAGTAAAGCAATGATTTTTCAGTTTTGTTTCAGTCCGCTACGCAAATTGATTCCACCCAAGAACCACCGACTTGGGGAAGACTCAGAGTTACGAGGGGTTACGGTGTATCGGACAGCAGGGGACTGTACGACTTTATTTCCCTCCTCAGGACCCACAAGTGGCAGCAGTTTCCTCTTCACTGTCTGTTAAACAATGTGAATAGCCGGCAGCAGCACCGCCTGGGCAAATAAAACAAATCAGCCCCATATTTTTTGCACTTCCCGCCTCTTTTTTTTTGTCTTTTTTCTGATAAATTCGTTGTGTTATAAACCCGCAAAGCATTCAGGCCCTTTCTGCTTTACTGGTGCTCTTCTTTTCTGGTTTATGTGAAAAGCATAATGCATTTATCAGTGTTATAAAATCTATACAACCATGACCTGCAGTCCCCCATAAACTCCCATGGATTTGTCTTTGACCTGCAGGGTTTCAACAATAAAAGAATCTCTAAAAAAGAAAGCATGTTTTCCCACTGCCTTTGTCACCGTGTGGCCTTGATGCAACACTCCTCCAATGGACTCCAGATAAAGGAGAGGAATGCATGTCAGTGTGTTTTGTCTGTATTTCCTGAGTGTACTCTGCTATCTGTGTACTTACTGTGCTATGCCACACAAGTGCATTTTTTTCCCGCTAGCCTCCATCTGTTATAGCAAGCAGACGCTTCTTCTATATATATTGACCTGTTTAATACATGCTGACCATTGTGGTCTATAGGAACCGACTGCAAAGTAAATGCCTCTTACAGTAATGGACAATCATTGACAACTACTTAGTACATGCAATATATTGGCCACAAAGGCAGTCGAGCGAAAAAAAAAAAAATAATTCAATGAAACCCAGTAAAGAAATAATGCATGGATACTGAAAGTGTTTGACCACAACACACTTAACGCCACTAGCAGGAATTATCCTACAGCTCAATGTACACTTTACCGACAATGACACTCTCTGCAATCGATGAACGGAGTTCACCTCCAACCTGTTATTAATTCATGGTGATAGGGCCATTAGATTCACTTCAATACATTCTTTTTTCAAATTGTTGGCGTTGACCATGAGGCACGGTACAACCGCAATAGGTCATCAGTTCACCACAAATAGAATGAGCAATAAACATTTCCCGCACGCAGTTCAGGATCACCAAATCACCTTTATTGCATGTTTTTTGAGAGTGAGAGGAAGTCGGAGTTCTTGCAGAGAACTCACACAGATGCAGGGAGAACATACACATCCCGCATAGGAGGAATTGAACCGGGAAACTTCTCGCTGGGAGGCAACTAATGGTCTTCAGAACCTCGGCAGAATTTCTTCTAGGAGATTTTGTCTTGAGACTTTTTGGTTTGTAAAAAAAGCCTGCTTATTTAAAATCAAGCCAGAAACTTTATTTATTTCAGATAAGATCCTACTGTGTGTTTATCCATAACTTCAGAGAGAAATTGCATGTCAAAGTTATAATCATACTGTAAAAGAAGTTCACTGGATTGATTGAGGTAGTTTTTATCATTTTATAATTTTTACTGCAGTTGGTATTTTTATTCGATCTGTATACGTTTTGATAACCGATTCCGATTTTACTTGTTTTTTTATGTACCTGAAAAGTGTAGCATGAGTGTTTATGAATAACGCTCTATAAATAATTATTTTTATAATAATAATAATAATAATAATAATAAAAATAATAATATACGCGCTTTATATCCCCTCTATAGGCAATGATACAAACAAGTGACCCATAACCGGAGTCAACATACCATATAGTCCAACCACGGCGCTGATCTTTTCCCAATCTGTCTGCTTTTTCAGAAGGAAATTAGGAAATTATATTATATAGCTTCTGGTGTCTACTATCAACTGAAAGTATGCAAAAAATACTAGTTATGAATGTTGTGTTCCATTTATTCAAAGAGTTACCACTGAATACCCCTAAATCTTACCGAACTACAACGACCTGAAGTTTGCTGTTAACCCTTTGTAGTTCTGGGTTATTTACTTGGCACTGCTCAGAACCCTGACACTGAGCCTCCGTAAACACTCTCTCTCTATAAATGCTTAACTTGTTTGGTTTCATTTTTTTGCCTCGCAGCATGACCTCTGTGACCTTTCAGTTAATTCTTCACTTAAATATATCATATTAGCATTCTGAGCCCAAAAACATGTCGGTCCACATTGTGATATGAATGAAAAGGCAGCAACTATATGGGATGCAGTCAAGTGGTTACGTCAGCCGACTTCTTCACGGGGGACCTTGAGTTCGGATCTAAAGAGTTTAAATGGAAGAATTCTACTTTCAGGGCTAAATTCTTTTTATTCGTCAGTTTGAGTATTCATCTCACAGGAATGATTTGGCGTTTCAAAACCTTGAAAACCCCAAAATATTGCTTTTTTTTCTCCTTTTTTTTTTTTTTTTTGCACCATCTTTTATTTGACCTTGTCGATGTTATGTTTTAGCCACAAGGACTGTTTAGACTATTCAAACAACACATGACAAGATTTGAAGTTTCTTAATCTTGTCCTTAGCCTCAAAATCATTTTCTATTGCTGTTTTTCTATTGTGACTGTTTTTAAAAGGGAAAGTGATCTGGAAAGGATGAATGAGATGGTTTTCATTTAGTTCAAATTCGCTCAACTGTTGAAATTAGAGTTAAGAAAAACAGTCAGAACCCTTCCCCCATCCACACACACACACACACACACTCATGCTAAGTCGAGGCCAAGGAGGTCAAAATCTATTGATAGACCATCAGCGCTGGAATGCAAGGTGCAGAAAAGGCAAATCAAACAGAGCGAGGGCAGGTGTGGTGATTTGTGTCTATGTGACACATGTTCCCCTTTTCACTCCGTCCAGCTTCGCCATATTCTAGTTGTGACTTATCTTGAAAATTAAACATGTTGGGGGGGGGGGATTTTAATGGAAAATGTCAAGGGTTGATGAAGGAGGGGAAGGAAAGGGGAGGGCCGTCTGGCCCGCCGCGGGGTCGTAAGGTCACAGAGTAGGCTTAAAGCAAGAAAAGAAAGCGTCCTCCCTCCCTTTTCTACTCCTTTTATTCCTCCCTCCACAGCGAACTCTGCCTGAAGTTCAAATTCATGTCAAAGTGAATGAATGAAAGAAAGACTGAATGGGGGGAGGGAGGGTGTCACGCACGTTTGACGGCATGTAAAAAAAAAAAGTGCATCTTTCATGTTGTTATTTTATAATGAAGTGTAATATCACTTAAACAGCTTTTATTGTGCAAAGAGGTTAATTTATTTTTAATTCATTTATATATTCTTTGTCTAATTTCTTGAATCATATCATTAATTTCACTACATCCATCCAAACACCCTAAATCATTTTTCACATTGCGTTTATCACCCGCTGTCCCAATTAAATGATTGTTTAAATCACGCTTATTAACAGTTTATGATGTCAGTGTTACCCGTCGGCCATTCTGTCGGGCTTCATTGCGGAACCACGGTAAACGAGGAGGTCATTAAACCGCGTATTACCCTTTTTTTCCCTTTTTTTTTTTTAACTCTGTAGCCGAGCGAAGACAAAAAAAAATCACATTCATCAACTATACAAGATGATGCTCTGTGTTTTATCATCCTCCCTGCCTGAGTCGTAAACCCCTGACCTCAAAGCGCGGAGACGGCAGACGGCTGTTAGCGCGATACTGTGACTTGATCCACTGGGGTCAGGAAGGGCATCCCTCTGATCTCTGACCCCAGAAAGAGGCCTCTCTCTCGGCCCGACCGGGCCTTCGGAAAATCCCCTGTGCCTGTGCTGGATAAAAGGATGTCCAGGAAAGACATGGATTATCAGTTTGCATGTGTGATGGTATGTGTGGGTGTGTGACGAAAACCACTGGAGACGGTCTCCAAGTTCAGGGCACGCACGCACACACACACACACACCCACACACACACACACACAGACACATTCACATTTGTGCACAGGAGTTATGGAGCTTTATTGCAGCTGCACAGATGAGGGCGTTGGATACTTTTGATGGTATATCGGTGTGTGTGTGTGAGAGAGAGGATTAAGATGGGACACTTGGTAAGACTAAAGATGTGTTAATATGTGTGTGGGAATGAGAGATAGACATACACACTGATAAGAGGAAATTGTGTGTGTTCGGTTGTTATGTCTGGAACCGGTGTGTGTATATGTTCCTGTGACCCTCTGCTAGTATGTCTACACGCCTGTTACAACACACACACACACACACACACAGACAGACACACACACACACACGCTTCCGTCCCTTCCTTTAATCTCTTCCCCTCCTTCTGTGAATTCATATGTGTGTGTGCTTAAGGTCAGAGGTCAACCTGCACGTTTGAGGCTCGGGTTACACATGACTGAACACCTTTGTTGCTCGCTGCATGGAGACTAAATATGCATGTGTATGTGTGTGTGTGTACATGGAGTAGTGGGGGTGTGTGTTGTGTCTAGCCTAGATTAGCGGCGGACCCATACAAACACTTACAGCCCGAGTTCTCATATCTGCCGGTTGTCTTGCGATCGTATAGAAAAGTGTCCGACAGGGAGGATTGAGGTTTTTCTTCTCTCAGCAGCTGCAGGGGGAGCCAGTTGATAAAAACTGGAGCGAGGCCGGCCTCGCCCTGCCTTCAGGACCTGCTGCCTCTCTTGAAATAATTGAATTAGCCTGGGAGTTTTCACGTGATTCTCCAAACGCTGTTCGATTTATGGGCCAGTGGGGCATGAAAGCAAATTAACTCTGTACGAGCAGTAAAAACTTATATTCCACCACATCTTCCATAATAGGTACGCTACGTTACTTTTCTCTGGTATTACTCCTTGTCAGTCAATTGGTAGGCCCTGGTCTTGTAAACCAGGGATAGGGGGTTCCAGTCTCACCGCTGGAGCACAAAACAAATTCTCCTGGTTAAGTTTCCAACCTTGGATGATGGTAATCCAGTGTAAAACCTGTGCTATAGCTCAATGAAGTGGATCACTCTCGGCTTTGGACCCCTCTAATAGGGAGCAACCGAGAGAAGACTACAGTCTTGGTACTTTTCAAACTTAGAACGGGTCGCTGTTTAGTTCAGCGGGTAGAGCTGGAGCCTCCATGTACGGAGGCTGATCTTGATTCCATCTGTGGTCCTTCGCTGCATACCACCTCCCCATGTCTTTCTCCCTATTTCCTGTCAAATCTCCTCTTCTGTCAATAAAGGCCTATAGGCCAAGAAAAATTGCGAAATAATTAATAACTGCGCTAAATAATAGGTACGCTACGTTAGCACGCACCGCTTCAGAGTGGGTGTACATACGAGACTAACGGAAACTCACAATCCCATCATGTTTCAACGTTTTCCATCCACATGGAAGAATGTTGTCTTTTCAAATCATTATGGGATGCTGGGTTTCAGGAGCTTCGGCTGACCTGCATGGCAAAATTTCTAAAATTTTTTAAAAAGTCCAGATCTACAGATGCTTTGGAGTTTCCTGCCACCTTTAGCCAATCTAGTCACATACTGTTAGATTTTGCATTTAGCCAATTATTTGTAAGCCTTAAAAATGTATATTCTCCTCCTCTGTTGTCATTTCACTTTAGCAAAGGTTTGCGATCCACAAGCAGGGTCAAGACCCCATTGTAAATTATGTTCATACAGCAAACACCCACCATTATTATAACCCCGAAAAGTGTGGAACATCATGGAATTGTCGTTGTGTCTGCCGCCACAGATCCTTCTTGTTATAGCAAAATCTGTGTTATGGACAGTAACTCCGACTTCCTCCCACAGCCCAAAAACATGCAATCTAATCTGAGTGACTTGGTGACCCTGACCCTCATTTGCCCAGAGGAGTGAATGTGAGTGTGAATTGTTGCCTGTCTCTCTGTGTAACAAATTAATGAATATCATGGTAGGTACGGTGGTTGTGTTCTGGTAGGGTAGTTGTGTAGTGGTAGGGTAGTTTAGCACTGGTAGGGTATTTGTGTACAGGTAGGGTAGTGGTGTACTGGTAGGGTATTTGTGTTCTGGTAGGGTATTTGTGTTCTGGTAGGGAATTTGTGTACAGGTAGGGTTTTTGTGTACAGTTAGGGTATTTGTGTTCTGGTAAGGTAGTTTAGTACTTATAAGGTATTTGTGTACAGGTAGGGTAGTTGTGTTCTGGTTCGGTAGTTGTGTACTGGTAGGGTAGTTTACTACTGGTAGGGTATTTGTGTACAGGTAGGGTATTTGTGTACTGGTAGGGTGGGCTGTTAAGTCGTTAACAGTATTCTGAGTACTTCAAACTGCTCACACAGCCAGAAAATTAGGCTAAACTGGTTTAAGGAACTCTGTCTTCTGACCCCATTGACTACTGGACTAAAGTTTGTTGGGCGTCTCTGCTAGAATGTGGTTAAAGAAGTATATTCTTACTTTTCCCTTAAGAAGTGGAACTATTTGTCTTTTCAACTAGCTCTATTTTTGACTTACAGGTGGAGGGTGAAGCTGATGAGGTGGCTTTTTCTCTTTCTGGGTCACGGTGGAGGAATATCAGGAGAAATGAGAGAGATAGAGATAGAGATAGAAAAAGAGGGGAAGAGATAGAGGGAGGTCCACACTTTAAAAACACGCTCAATCTCATGAAATCATTTAGAGTTTTGAGGCATGCAGCCTTTCATATGTAGCTTGATAGGAAACAATCAATGACAAGCCCCAGATTGCATTACTTTAATGTAATTTTATAGAAATTATTCCCGCCCCCAAGCTGTAAACGATGGACAACTGGTCCTGTAATCCCCCTATTGTATATTCTTTCTGTGGCTGTCTTTAAGTAAGAAGTGTCCGCACAGAGTTGACTAAATGTTTTCAACAGTGAACTTTAGTGAAATTGCCCCCCAAAGATTCAATCCTACAAAAAATACAGATATTAAGACTATGATGTGTGATGTTGCATTTTCTTACATAAAATATTCTGTAAAAAAAACTCCATCCTTTGTGTTAGATGGAAGAATGTTAGCAGTGTTGCTGTCAAAACACATTCTGTAAGAGTTGTCAGCCTGGGAGATTTGTTTGTTGCCCCACCCAAGTAGATTGTATTTGGTTTAGTTGGCCTGTTTTGGTGTATGATTTGAAAAAAAAAATAATAATTAGGATACAAAATTCTCCAAAAATGTCTGAGGTCGAAGATTTCATTAAAAGTTTTGAAGGGATGCAGGTAAGGCCTGCAAAAAACTTTAATAAAAGTTGTGGAGGTCACAAATTAAGGGGCTGCATTGTAAATTATAAATAATAACTTGGCTTAACTTTAACAAGAATTTCTAAATTAAGTGGATAATTACTTTTTCGTAACCGAAGCTGAAGTTTAAGTAAGAAAGACTATCCCTTTGTTCACTCGGGTCATTGTTATTTCTCTTGCCCCTCGGTCATTCCCAATTAACTGCTTCATGGTTTGGAGCATCAACTGATATAAGTTCCTTTCAAATAACCTCAGCAGAGTCATCAGCCGCCACCACCAGCGGTACCAACAACCCATCCAGTTCTGGTTCCATCATACTCATTATAGGTACTTCTCTCAGATCAAGCATGAACTATTTCAGAAATTTGTACTACAGCAGCTGTTTTGTAGATCTGAGCAGCAGGCGGTAGCAATCAATTGTTTTCACTCTTTTTCCTTTCTTATACCAGTTTGGCAGATACAAACCACTGCAGAACGGAAAAACCCAATAAGACCAGTAGTTCTGGAGATGCTCTGACCCAGTCGTCAACTCATCACGATATGGTCCATGTCAAAAACACTTAAAAATATTTACACTTACACCGCCACATCTACTTCAGGACCAAATGTTTCTGACGAAAATATCCCGACCGCCCAGTTGCCATTGTCACATGATGATCAACGTTCTTCACCTTACCCAACACAGTACTGTTGTCAGTGGTTATACTGTTATGGCTCACCTGTATAATCACAGAATAGAAAACACCCCATAGATGCGCACCCTCTTATTTTCTCTACCTCATTTTATTCTCTCTGATTAACACACACTTTCCTGACTCTGTCAGTTCCATTCATCCACCCGTTCGACTTATTAAACCACAGTAACCAATAAATGAGGGAGTGATAACAGCCGAGCTGATTGTGTTTATTTTCCTCTCTCTCTCTCTGTATATGCATTCTTCAGCTCAGTGCATTCTAGCCAGCTCCAGCAAAGTAGTCTCTATTTCACTGTAATAACAGTAATCAGTTTGGCCCATTTTAAATAAGACCCAAATGACTGTTGGCTATTGTTTTGCTCAATTGCTGTTTGCGGTTTGGTCAAACACAAATAAATACATACACGAGTATATACATTTTGAGAATCATGGCAAAACCCAATCTGTCTGTTTTGATTCGCTAAATGAAAAAGAACAATAGACAATGTAATTAAAGGTGATGCAATACGTCATAAAGTGTTTTAACAATCCGGCGAAAAAACCCCCACCGATGATAAATGTGTATTTTCGTAAAGCAGACTAAAAACTGTGATCCTATGGCGGCAGTATTATTCAGGGAAACGTTAATACGCGGGATAACATTAGGTCATATTGACCCGATCTGACTTACTGTCCATCGATGGACCTGAATCTGTGTATTACAGGTTGGATGCGACTGTAAAAAAAGCTCAATTGAGTTCAATCTCATTTAATAATAACAAATAAACGATAATAATACATCAAGAAAATCACAATCAAAAAATAAAAGCACAAAATTAAAGTATAAAGAGGAAGGCAATCAAATAACCCTAACAATAGCACTAGAAATTAAAATAATCAAAACAGACCTACGCTGTCGACCCTGTACGCAAGGGAACGTCACCGAAAAGCCCCCAATCCCCTGCGTTGCACAAGTAAATGGCCTGTTTAAAAAACCTCAAATTGAGAGTGAGCGTGCGTTCGAAAAACTCACTAGCTCCCTCTAGTGAGTAAATTATGCACCTATAGAGTCAAATATGATTAATACCAGATAGATCTCTTCGAGTCGATTCAAAGGCACCAAATTTGGACTAAATCAGACCAACGATTGAGAAATTATGGCCCCAGAACGTTCAAGATAAAGCTCCCATAGTTACGGAAATATGCAAACGACCTTTTCCAAAATCAATCCAGGTCTTCCTCGCATGCGTGAAATTTGAAAATGATTCATGTGATAAGTTTTTATTTATTGTGTGGACTTTTTGGGGACATAATCATTTGGCAGGAAAGGTTCTCCTGCATAAAAATGTATTAAGCAATCGTTTAAAAACAGGTCGTGTGTTGGAGATTCCAAAGACTAAATGCATCAATGTAAATAAAAAGAATCCCTGATATGACTGGGTTCCATACCAGGTGGGGGCATTAAATGAAAATCCATCCTAAACTGAACTGGCACCGGATAGAGGAAGGTCAGAACCGGGCTGGAGTGGCACAAACAAGTTGAAATCTTTCCAGCTGCATTCTGAATCAGCTGAAGCCGAGCGTCTGAGGAATGACTCACAGCAAACCAAACCATTGCAGTAGTTCAGGCCTGAAGAGACAAAGGCCTGGAAAAGAGTGTTTGTTTGAGGATTTACAGTACTGGGCAAATACTTTATATTTAACACGCTTCAACAGACGTGTAACAGAGTCGAAAATGCACTTTAAGAGATTTATTATAGTTTATATTTCACTCATTGATTTGTATGTGAATTTAACCTCAATGAGGTAATTTTACTTATTTGTACTATTTGTTTAGACTATTTCCTGTGGGATTAAAATGTGAACATCTCCTGTATGTATATAGGAGATAGTAGTATATGTAGTATATGTAGTATATGTATATACTGTATATATAAATACAAAGATACATATATGAATAAAAAATTAAGAAATAAAAAATGCACATGAGCATTTAAAATATAGGAATACGTTTAGTCTAACTTTTACTCCACAGATTAACATTTATCTAATAATTGTGGTCTTTATTGGACATCCTGATGTTATAACCCTTCCTTCTACAGAACCGCACACAAACAAACCTGGTAGTCAAAAACACTTTTTTTAGTGCTGTTTCTTGTTCTAGCTTGTGGTTTGCTTTTTTCGTCTGAAGCCCAAATATGGATTGAATCTGCCTGCAAACACATTTTCCCACTGTGGCTTTTCATTAAAAGTGATTTAAAGTTGAAGGTATTGATTTGCTTCCCCACTTAAGGAGCCAATCTAACAACAATACAGGATCAGAAATTCTCGGAGTCATAAAATGTCATAAAGAACAAAAACCCTCACACGATTTTGGCACAAAGCATAGATATATGTGCAGACAGGATAAAAAAAAAGTATATATATATATATATATAGATCCGTATCTTCTCCTGTGTTTACACTCCGATGGCAAATGATTTGTGTCGTAAGCCAGCATTCCGGCGTCAGCGCACACTTCTCACCGTCAGAACCGGCCACCGCAGAGGAATCTTTCAAATCTCCGGGATGAGTTTTGAGGAATGAATTAATGAAATGTTGAGGAAGCTGTGTGTGTTTTTGCATGTGTGCGTGTGTATGTGTGTGTGTGTGTGTGTTGCTCAGGAGTGGTCTCAGTGTCCTGGGGGCCGGGATGGTTTGAATGTCAGTTTCTCTAATAACGGGAATCGGTGAAAAGGTCAGGCGCAGTCGCCTGACCACACCGGGGGGATGATGCACGTGCGCTGGGGTTTGAAAGAGGATGTGTGCATTTGAGCGCGTATCACGTTGTGTTTGTGTCTGTTTCATGTCTTTTTTTGTGTTGGAGTGTGTGTGTGTGTATGAGTGTGTGTGTGTGTGTGTGTGTGTGTGTGTGTGTGTGTGTGTGTGGTGATGTAAAAGGGCGTCGGCCAGGCCAGGGGCAGGAATTGATTCGAAGGAGAGGAAATGAGGAGAGAAAGAAAATAGTAGAAGGTCGCCGGGTGTGAGAAGAGCAGGAAGAAAGTAGGAAGGGGAGAAGAGGGGGGGAGAGGAAAAAGACAAAGATGTGACAGAGGAATGAGGAAGAGAAGAAGTTAAAAAACAAGAAGAGTCAGGAATGAGAAGATAACTTGAGGAAGGAGGAACAGATGGAGGGACTGAGCAGTGAAAAAAGAGATAATTCAGGTGGCATTTAGTGGAAGGAGGAGGAACAAGGAAATTGAGGAGGTGGATGAATGACAGGAGGAGGGGATTGAGATAAGGAAAGAAACAAAGTGCAGACGGATCAAGAACAAAGGCAGGAAGCAGACCAGACCTGCTCCTCTTCTCAGAACCTTTTTAGAGCAGCAACATAGGAGGGTCAGGGGGCATGGACTGATCCCTCCACTGCATCTCAAACGTCCTGCAGGTCAGCATCCCTTCAACATCACAGTGCACCCCTTCACACCCCCCCTCTGTTTGAGGAATGCCATGTTTAGATAAAACCAGATGTGACAGGACCCCCGTCTTCAAACTCTTCAATCAGTCCAGAGAAGACTCTCCCGAAACCTTTGAGGACCATCAAGGTCATAATGTTTGACGTTTGGTGCTGATCCGACTAATTGAAAGTTAGATTATAACACATGCCGCCACGGCCAAGCCTTTAAACTTATGGAAAAAACATCAGGTACTTTTTTTTCGTCAATGCTTTGAGTAGATTTTTTACCAAATTTCTTTTTGAGTGGCTTGAATCTCCAGGACGAGTTCAAGTACAAGACTTAAAAATCAAAAATCAAAAGAAATCAGATAAATTCAAAATGGCCAACTTCCTGTGGCGTTTAGGTATCGGCTCCAAGACTCTATTTTTTTTTAATAATAATGATAATAATACTTAAAAATAAATAAAATGCAATAATGGTGATAATAATAATAATAATAATAATAATAATAATAATAATAATAATAATAATAATAATAATAATAATAATAGATTACAATAATTAATAATGATTTAAATACAATATTTCGGGATCGTTACAAATGATTTTCTACCAAATACTCATCTGTGATGGTAACTTAACTGTATAGTAACTTAATTGTATAGTAACTTAATTGTATAGTAACTTAATTGGATCACTGGCGGGCCAGAGACATCCAGGTCTTTGGATACTTGTCCTGACTAAACCAGGGTATCCATGAGGGCGGTCTCTTCTATCATGTAAAAAAGGGCTCAGAGGAGGGAAATTGCATTAATATTTGAAACGATGAGGGTGTGTGGTTATTAGAATGGTCTCCTCTGCTTCCATAGCAATACATTAAACCAAGACAAGCGCCATGTATTTTACATGGTTCTGTCAAAGCAGAAGATGGATCCTGTGGCGTAATGATGTCCTCCTTAAAGGGGCTGCAGGTATGAAGCGAGAAGAAAGAGAGAGGGCGAGAGAGAGGGGGAGAGAGAGAGAGAGAGAAGAGAAGAAGGTGTGTTTGTTTGAGACACCAGACGGCCGGTCCTTTGTCACATGACTGACCTGATTTGCCGACTAAAGCCTTTAGTTAACCATCTGAGGATTCACATGCATGTACACGTTCACATGCTGTTCTGTACTAACCCAAATACACACACACACACACACACACACACACACACCAACCCACCCTAACACCCTAGCCTTAACTCAACTCTTACCTCAGTGGAGATTTAGCCCAAATCCCCCATGTGGCCCTGAGCCAGAGACGTGTGTGACGTCAAACCCTTGGCCACTATTACTGCACACTGTGTGCTGTGTGTGTGTGTGTGTGTGTGTGTGTGTGTGTGGTCAGTGGGTGTGTTCAATGGTTTTCTTATATCACTTAGATTTGTCTAATTTGAACCATGTAATTTCGTCAACAACCTGTTCGCAGATGTACGATCGGTTTATGACTTCATTATACTGATTGCTACGACTATCATTTATGTAGGAACCATCTCCCTATTGAAAACACCTGAAGGTTGCAGTGTATTTTATTAGCGTTAATATCCAACGCAACCATGGTGATGAAGTGTGCAAAAGTGTCAGAGAGAGACTTACTACTTTTCCACATGAGCACCAGGCATTATTCATTGTATGCTAATTAAAAAAAAAAGAGAAAAAAAAGACATAAATATTTAAGTTTCGTGCATACGAATCAACCTGAGTAAAACTATATACTGTATTTATCGCGTTTTACCCTAATAGTTCTTATTTTACTCAAACGGAGGAGTTTTTGGTGAAAAAAAACTTTTTCGGACATAACTTTGGATTTAATTCCAGGGGCTCAAACCCAGGATTGCCTGTAAATTGCAGTGGATTGGGGGCTTTTCGGGAAATATGCCCATCCCGTTGGGGATGACGGTGAAGGCCTAATTCATCGTGTGTCGGTACCGTCCGAGCCGCCATTTGTAAACATACAAGAGTGTGTGGTGGGGAGAGGCTGCATACTTTGAAAGGGTCAGTCCAGTGACTGAGAGAAACTGTTTAGAAACTGTTTTTGGATTTGTGCGTAAATGTGTGAGCTGGTGTTGACAGAAAGAATTTTAGACTTCAGAATGATAACCGCTAAAACTTCAAGCATGTCGTACAAGAGCTGTTGGTCAAAGACAAAGAGACAGAGCGAAGCTTGAATCCTCTTTGCAGCCGGAGCACACGGGGGTCTTTTGCAGGCAGGACTTTTACTCTTCAGTACTTTTCAAAAGAATATATTGTATTTTTAATTTACATTTCAAAATGAACTCCCAGCCTTCCTCCCTTAGCTTCCTCAACTACCCTTGCCCGGGTCTGACGATGTTATGTCAGGCACTGTGCTCAGAGGAGCTATTGATTTGCCCTCCAACCTCCAGCCCTCTCCTCCCGCTTGTTTGGGCAGAGGATCAGACACAAACCCAGCATCACAAAAATCTTTCTGCTGAACTATATTTGACGAGGCACATTAAAAACACTTAAAAAGTTGTATTCAAATGTCGTGCATTCGAGTTCCTCTCAAAGTGGTTTGAGCGCTTTGGCAAGTTGAAGAACAAATGTTGAGTAGAAACGGGAAATTTCCGACGCTTCTTTTCCTATTATTACGATTTTTAAAAGCTTTGCTCTTACCTGAGGTGGTTGGAATTGCATTTGAATGAGGAAATCATGCAATAAATCTTGACGGGAAGACATTTGTTAAATAGTTTGTGGTGACATTAGTGAGGCAAAAATCTGTTTACTACAGCATCGCAGAATTGTGCCTTTTGTTTTTGAGAGTGTAAATCAATTTGAAATGTGCTTCTCCGATTTTGCCTGGAGGCGAGAAAACTGAAAAACATGCTACAAAAAAAAAAAAGAAGCAAGGGTGGGGCTTACATAAAACTAGAAATTCTTGGGACGAGTTGAAAAATAAAAAGACTAACTTGATAAATGCGTCAAACATTTTATGAGTTTAACGACGACTTGAATCGTTTATCTCAACCTTCCGGAATTCTGTCTGCTGTTGTTCCCATTTAAAAAAAATAAAAAATCTGAAAAAAACAACAGATTCTGACTAAAAAAATGTGAATTATACCTCCTGAGTGGACTGCAAATCAATCCCATTGCCATTGGACGAGAAAGAATGAATTAAACTCAAAATAAAAAAGTCTTTCCGATGACCTTCAGCGCTAGAAAAAGCTAGAAAATCCATAAACTTGTTACTTGAATCACACAAAAAAAAGAATTCTCTGCAAAACGTAAACCTGCAGTTGAACTTTAGTCCCTCGGTTCTGACAGTGAGAGTTATTAAACACTGACACTGTAGGGTTTTCCTATTTGCTGTAGCCCTGGTCTGAGAGATGCAGCGTCAGAAGGTAGTGGTGACGGTTCCTGGAGTGGGACTGCTTGTAGGAAAGCCTCTCATCCTTGGAGTTTCTTGCTGCTGTTATGAATTCAGGTTCTCCTTCCCTGACCTCGTTTCAGCTGAAATTGGAAGTTGGTTCTTTGCGTTTTAATAAAAAAAATCAGAGGACAACGTTATGAAAATAATCCCCAAACACACGGATCTACAAAACTGACTGAAAACTCTTCAGTAGGTTTACCAGGTGTGCGATGTGACTTTAGAGTCTCAGGAACACAGAAGAAGAACCACCAGAAAGTCCAGATGATCTCCTCAGCTTATCACAGTAGCAGTGCAGACAGCGTTAAGGTGCTCAGCGGAATCTATCGCATACACAAAAAAGAAAAAAGTCGGAAATGACATCATAACCACTTCAAGTGAAGTCAGGATAAAAATCTTGTTATAATGGCGCCTGGCAACATGTATACTGAATGGTTTTTGGGAAATATCGGAGGTATGTTTCCAACACTAGGGGGAGCTTTTTCTCTAAAAGTTTTCCATTCCGAGCAACTTAAACAAGAGCGGTGGACCCGCAACAGGACCATTGGCACCCAAGGGTCAATGATGTGAGTGGGGAGTGAAGTTGAGCCTGTATTAATGTTGGTTCTGATAGAAGGTTGTCAGAACACAGTGTATCTGAGCTTGCGTCGTCTGGGATCTGCATAGACGTAGACAGGTCCAATGGGAGAAAGTGGGCGGGATCTGATGAATCAAACTTTCTTGTACATGATGTGGAAGGCTGATTGGTGGATGTTGTTCACATTCCTCCAGCAGGGTGTCACTAAAGGCTATAGATAAGAGGCCACAGCGATTTTTGCATAATATCGGGCCCAACTCATATCTTTCCAAATTAATCTGGGATCTCAGGGCTTCCAGAGTCCTTTCACATAAATCTTTCACTGGTTATTTAAGCTTTAAAATGAGTTTCCATCTCCTTCGGTTGTTTAGGAGAACGCTGCTTATGCTGTTTTGCACCAAGGCTTCACAAACCCTCCATCAGCTAGGAGACTTCTCCCGCCTTTCCGGCAGCTGAGATTGAGTAGACAATGGCTGGATTTTTATTTTTGGATGTATTATTGTACTAATAAATAAATAAAATAACCAGCTCCAATTGTGAGATGATATGTTTTCACGTATATCCTGCATAACGTTCGCAAAGAAGGAAAAAATTGCAGATTGTTCTCGTCCAACGGCAGCTAATAAATCAGGTTACAAGCTTTGACAAGCACACATTGACTAAACCCAAAAGCCTTGGAACAATATATTCCTGTTTTGGTGATTGGAAACTCCCCCAAATTTCACCCCTCTCTCTAAACTTGGCCTGTTTCCATAAGAAAGGCCTTTGCTAATGAGATTGCTGTGGTCATGGGTTTGATCTCCTTTTTACGAGGGAAAATGAGGTCTGATTGTTGGAGGCGCGTCTTGTGTGTCGAGGTCCCACAGCTAGATAGACAGACAGACCGAGCGGCCCACAGTGTGAATGAGTGGCGGCGTGCCAAAGCCAATAAGAGACAGCAATGGGAGCCAGGGGGAGGGGAGGGGAGACCCTCATGTATTATTCATAATTATTCAAATAATCCCCAGACGGTGGAGTGTGATGGTCTGCGTGAGTACTCGTGTATGTGTGTGACAGTGATTTAAGGTAAAATAAATAAATAAATAAATCCAAGATGGATTATCTGTGGGGCTGCCGGTTCTCTGCCTCAGGATGAAAAAAAAAAAAAAACCTAAACCCCCCCGACTGTATAAAGTTTATCAAAGCAGATACCACCAAAGGAATGTTTTTAGATTAATAATAATAATAAATATAATAATAATACATTTTGTTTGTAAAGTGCGTTATAAATAAAATGTATCATTATTATTATTAATCTGAATATTAAAGCATTAATAGCTTATTACCTTCTATCACCCCGTTATTTTAGCCCCGAATCGTCGACTCGTCATCACCGCTTTTGCCGCATATCCTTCTCGTTAACGGAATAACTCACAAACTATATCGTGGATCATATTGTACCCACATAGTCCTTACTGTGAGGAAGAACTGGATTGATTTGGGGAAAGGTTAGTTGTATATTTCCGACACTAGGGGCAGTTTTATCCCCAAAATTGTGACGCAATAATTTCTCAACCGTTGGAACGATTTAGTTCAGTTTTGGTGCATGTGAATCGACTCGAGGAGAACTTTCTAGGATACGTCATGTTTTACTTTGATATTTCATATTTTACTCACTAGGGGGAGCTTGTTATGAAAAACACATTTCTTCGGACATAGTTACCCAATAGTTGGTTCCATTCGGTTTGATTTTCCCCAATCATTCTCTTTATATTGGGGAAAACGGCGGCGCATTTGATGAATCATTCCTGTTCCAAACCTCCGACTGCCCCTGTCAGACAGGCCTTGCGGTCTTTTTCAATCGTTTACGGTGTTTTCACCAAGCAGTTGGTGAAAGTTTTATAAGCAGAATATGTCGGCGGGATTGGCGTCATCATCGTACAACCAGTACCGACGAGGTGTCAGTGCTGCCGTCTGAGACGTTTAAAGAAATGACAACTCTTTGGGAGAAATTGGCAGATATAGATTTTTAGATATTATTGAAAAATAGAAGTAAAGTCAGACTCTTTGAAAGGATATGACCTGTATGAGGGTGAATGTCATTCCAACCATGACATAGGTTATATATAGTCATGTGGTAATGCTGTGGTCTATAGGAGACACCGATGATCTTTGAAGCATCGCCAAATTCATTTCTCCGAAGTTCAGTTGGTCACAACGAACATCAAAAACTATAATATTGCAGACAAATTAATAGCTGAGGTTGACAGAACCAGACCTCTGATAACCTGGGTCCATTTCTGGAGAACCTCAGGTCCATCTCTGACACAGATCTGGCTCCTTGTCAGCAGAGTCTTCTACCGTCGTAACCAACGAGCAGAGATCTGGCCTCTGGTCAGCAATCAAATAAATCAAGGACTCTTCTCAGAGCTACGACTGGGGCACACACACACACACACACACACACACACACACACACACACACACACACACACACACACACACATACACCCACACACTCGGAAACAGACACACTTACACCCAAACACATACACCAACACACACACACGCGCCCAGACACACACACAAACACACACACACACACACACACAAACCCATACAAACAGACCCACACACACACACATAAACGCACGCACGCAAACAGACCTTAATTCACACACACACACACACACACAGACACACACACACACACACACACACACACACACACACACACACACACACACACACACACACACTCTCACACACACGACTGCACTCATTAAACTAAATGATAAGATGTTAAACTTTGCTTTTGCGATAACAGCTTCTATTTATCCACATTGAGACACAGGTGACACAACCCTTTTAACCCTTTAACCACGTTAAAGGGTTAAAAGGTTTTATTTTTATTTCTGCTGCTATAATGTAATTCTATCAATTTTGGAAAGTTTGTGTATTTAATAAATATTTTTTTGGCATTATATGAAAATACATGCTACCATAATCCTAAAATATAATCCTTAAAATTAGTTACAATTTGTATCTAGTCAGCCCTGATGTTAAATTAAAAAAGTTTATATCTTGGCCTATGCTGTCATTTTGAGCAAAGGCTATAAACCCCCCAAAACCCCCCTGGACCCCTGCATCTTACAAGCAGTCCCCTCAAATTAGATCTGAAGTAATGTCTGAAAAGACGCATTACTTGTCAAAAAAGGCTCCCCCTAGTGAGGAAAACATGAACTGTTAGAAAAAAATTATTTTAAAAATCTCCTCGACTCAATTTGCTTGCACCAAATTTCCGTTTTTGAGTTAGATTTTTATCTTTTTGTCGTTTAAAAATCTGAAGATTAAATCTTTAATAATTCCCCCAAAATGGATTTTTTTGTACGGTTTGAAGAAGTTACGTTTCTTTAAGTTGAGAACTGAGTGAAATTCTAAATCATTTGTCTCCAATTCATCAAGTTGTTTTCTATCGATGGCACTTTTACTGCACAGCAAGATGGTCTTGGGTTCAAATCTCCCCTGGGTGAGTTCTTCCTCCTCCTGGTACTCTAGCTGCCCACCAGAGTTCAAAATCCGGCAGAATGTAGTTACAAAAATTCTATGGATGGATATTCCCTCCTATGAGCAAAACTTGCCGTCAGCTCACACGAAGTAGAGATTCAATAATTTATTGCCTCGTTAACAAAGGATCAGCTGCAGATTATTGCAACACACCGCCGTATAAGCAGTTATTCTTTTATTTTATGTCATCCATTCATCATCTATTGCTATCCAATAAAAAAAAAAAAAAAAAAAATCTAATGGTGATTTCCTTCAAGATGAAGCTCTAAAAAAATGTAATGATTTACATAGTAAGACACATCCCCAATCATTCCACCCGCTGTCATGGTAATCAATCAATAAAAGGGTACCGGGAAAAAAAAAAAACGGGAAAAAGAATCTGACAATATTCGATAAAGTCAAAAAAGTCTTTGTGGAGACGATTTTTAATGGCACTTACAACCATAACTTCCTCTGCAGGGGTAATTACTGTATAACTATGTACGGCAAATTATCCTGGAAACACAACTTTCCCATCAGACACGCCTAGAACGTTAATTAGAAATGAGGTGACTGTTTGAAGACATGTTTAGCCACACCCATAGGGCCCTTCATCGGTGGTGGAACCTCAGAGCAACAGAAGCAACAACAGCCAAAACATTTTCACCAACGTTTCATTTCCGCTCACTTTTGTCTAACAACCAGCCATAACTTTATAACTGCCTAATTCGGTGTTCTCCCACCAAAACACCTCTGAGGCTAAGAACAAACCATCCCTGAACAAATTTCAGTAGTTTGTCAGGGAGCAGTGTCCCGCTGGAAGAGGCCACAGCCATTAGGGAATACTTTTACCCTGGTGGGAGGAGCTTGGGGAGATACAGTGTTTAGGTAGGTGGTATGTGTGAGAGTAACATCCACATGAAATGTCAAGCCAACAGAATTAGTTCCTTGTCCATCACACAGTCGCCGGTTCCAACACATCAACTTCAAGCACAAAAAAAGTTCACTTGCTGCTTCATAAATCCCGCCCACTTACTGGTGCAACCAGAAAATGTTATATAAGAAAATGTTATTCCCTTCAGTGGTTACAATGTAATGGTCGTTTAGTATACAAGGCAAGAATGGCAGAGGAGCCTTAATTGGTTTTTGGTTTTATATCTTCAGGGTTCACAATCAAAATCTCCAAATCGGTCCCCTATAGGAGCGATCCTGCTGGTCACGAGTGACACGTGTATCACTGTTTGACATCCGCAGTGATGTCACCGCGTCGCATCCCATCAAGAGCGGTGTTGCTCCGGACGCCTGATCCATACACAACGCATCACTGTCCAAGTATCTGTGGTATTCTACACATCCAACGCCTCCGTATGCTTTCCTCAGAGCTGTCTTTCCAAAACAGTGAGCTGGGGGAGGGTCGGCTTCCGCGGCGTGCCACCCCCCCGCCCCTTCCTCCTCTCCCCTCTTTCTTCCTCAATGTGAAACGCCTGGAGCATCCACGGCGCTGAACTGTCTCTAATCGATTTGTCTGTGAAGGCGAAGCGTCACACTCCCAGTACCACAATGCCATTCTTTCTCTCTTAGTGACATCGCGCCCCCACCCTGAACACCTTTAACAGAGCCTGAGTGATGCCGAGACACTCTTTTCCCCCAGACAAAGAATGTGGAGACACTTCAACGCTCCGATAAAAACCGACAACCTAACTCTGTTACTAATAGGAGGAGGCTAATTAATACAAATACTACAGACAAGGCTGGTCTCCATCTTATTATCACCGCCACTGCGGCAATGTTGCTACGAGTTGCGCCGCTGTCCGTTGCTCCTTTCACATATCATTCCAATGGACAGTTTATCAAGACCCATAAGAAGCTCAACATCCCTGCAGAAACAAACATCAACGTTTTTTTACGTATTAAAAGGTGCACATTATCAAACAAGTGTCATCTGGCGATTATCCACTGATCAGCCATAACATTATAACCACCATAGGATACGATACGATGAAACAGGCAACAGAGTATTGAATATAAGTATAAAGTGTAAAGGAGGTAAATGCGAACGAGAGCCCACAAATGCAGCATGATAAAGATTAGACTGTTACTCATCACGGTAAGATTGTGAAGTAATATTGCGCACGATAATTAACGTAATGCTGTCAAGTGTATTGGAAGAAAATTGTAAACCAGTTCCTTAGAATAAAAATGATTATGTTGCTTTAATAGCACCTCTCACTACTTCTTTTTTGTTAGGGGAACGACTCTGACGAGGGGAAATTGTGATGGCTAGATGGTCAAAGCGTCTCCAGAACTCCACGTCCCGGTGGGTGTTCCTGGCCTGCAGAGGTTTCTGTCCATCAAAGCGGTGTGAAGATGGACAAGCGGTGAACCGGCGAGAAGGTCATGGTCATTTTAACAATTCTATTGGCGCCCAGGGCTCGCCGATGCACGGAAGCGAAGGCAACAAAGGCTGATAAATGTTGTTTGATCTCACAAAAGAACTATCACGACGGAAAGCTTCCAAAAAACGTTAAAAAGGTTACTTAGAGAGGTTACCAAACACCTGGCGCCTCACAGAGCTGTTTCAGGGGCAAAAGGAGGAACCAGCCCAAAATATAAGTCACTGAAAATAGATGCATACGTGTATAGAATTATACAAAAAAATGTAGAACATCCGCAATGAGAGGAAGAGCAGAAAGTGAAGCAGAATACACACACATATATATATATATATATATATACATATATATATATATATACACACGTATGCACATATACTACATACATATTCATATACATTTACATGCATATATGCCCGTGTTTTAAGTAGCAGTAGTGCAAGTTGTGCAAGAATGAGTAAAGACACAATAACTGCATTTGGACAATTGGGAAATTTGTGCCAGCAGAGGCAGAAGTTCGGTGTGAATCAGGATATGACATCTTCTCCTTCATTTCTCTCAGTTGGATACACTTTTAGGACAGAGAGACGACGTGTGACTGTTAAACAGAGCTTAAAAAGCGTACTTTCATTTCTATTGCCAATTTGTGTTCGTGCATTTTATTCATTACGTAATGCTTTATTTGAACGGAATGGACCTCCTGAAGTGCGTTTTGAGAATAAAAGAGTCAAAAAACTGTTTCTGGGAAATGACTCTTTTTGTTGTGGAAAAAGAAAGAATTATCTCATCAATTATGTTTTCGCTTCGGTATGGTAATGTGATTTTAGGAAAGTAAATCCAAATGGGTCTTGAAATGATGTTACTGAGCTAAAGCGATCTGTAAAAAGTAACAGCAACGTTTTATGTCATTTTTACATTATATCCAAGCAGAGGAAGAAAATAGTTGTCATGAGAGTACGATCCTTTGCACAACTTCTTAATTAAAAAAATCTTACGAGATGACGCTCATTTAAGTTTCTATTTTCAGCTTCAAAAAGAGCTGCTGTTTTACATTTCAGAACCACAGTCCGGACTAGACTGCAATGACAGGCGTATTAGAAAGAAGCTAATTATTCTTAGATATGAAATATCACTTTTTCTTGTATTCGGCCAAACAAATGCCCTCCAGCTGGGAAAGATACTTGTATTTGGTTAGAATTCTATAAACTAGCATAAGAGTTATTTCAACTTTACATAACTTTATCATAACTTTCTCCTGGAAAACCAGAATATTCCCCCAAAAAAGACCAAAATTCAGAATTCACGGATTTATTTTTGAAATCTTTGCCACAGATCATTCATGTTAACGCGGTAATTAAAAAAGCTATTCCATGGATCTTTTTAGAATTTTATACCCACTCAGACCCTAGTGTGAGGAAGAACTGGATTGTTTTTGGGAAAGATGAGTATATTTCTGACACTAGGAGGGGCTCTAGCTCCAAAAGTTTTCGGGTCATATTTTCTCAACAATTGATTGACTTAATTTGGTCCAAAATTGATGCTTATGACTTGACTTGTGGAGAAGGATCTTGTATAGATAATGTTTTTCATATTTTAGTTAATACTGCATTAGTTTTACAGTTTTTGTTTATTAACAAAATATCACTCTTTTTTCAAAATCATTGGTCGGAATTTAGTCAAAATTTTGCTTTTTTTGGTTTCTTTTTTCTGTAATAGCTCATATTTTATCACTGGGGGAACTATGTCATTAAAAACACTTTTTTCCAGACATACCTTCACATTTGATTCAATCAACGTTGGGGATCAGGGACCTTTTAGGGACGCACCCTTGCTGACGACAGCAAAAGCCTAGAATAGGAGATTTATTTAAAATATGAATCTTAGTCTCTTCATGTGGCTGAATTTGACATTTTATACCTCAATCTAATCTAGATGGGCAGCACAGTGACGGAGGGATTATACAGAGAAGGTTATGAGTTAAAATCCACCTGGGAATCTCGCCAAAGGCAACCCTGTACAGAATAAGTGGATGTTCAAATTGTGTCTCATTGAAAATCTGTTTTCTGTTTCTTTTCATCTTAAATTTAACGTCGTACTCAAAGACACTCTGAAATGTAGTCTGCAGGGACTGGGGAATGAACCGCGCTCCTTTTGAGAAACAACCAACTGGAGGTGGACAACATCTTCCTGAGCTCAATGACATCTTTCTTTGGAGAGAACAAAACATTTGTGAAAACATCTAAATATTAAAAGACACAACTTTTATCAAGGTTATCGGACGGATGAACGCTGATGAAGCTAGAATGCACCGTACATAAAGTTGGCCAGATTTACTCTGGACAGAATGACGACTCTTCAGACTCAGCATTAAAATAAATAATCAAGAATAAAGAAAAAGACATGAAGAAAAAACTGTCAAAAAAGTACAACCGTCCACCAGGGTTAATGTATGCATAAAGTTTGGTCAAGCTTCAGCACAGAGATTTCAAAATGTGCAATAATATAGATATATTTTCTTATGTCGCTGGGATGAAAACACGGCAGAAAACAAAGAACATATAAGAACTGAGCGGATGATCATTTGTTATGCTAGTCACATATTTACATCCTGTCCTTTGGCATCGGTTTGTGTCTGTGGGTGTTGAGGTCAATGAGTAATTACAATACTCCTGTACATGCTCTTTAACAAAGTGTTACCTCAACACGCCCGTGCTAATCTATGTTGGTAGCTTGCTGAGTAACACAGAGCCGCCGCTGACCTGCTGTGTGCCGCCTGACCCGGAATCTGTACGCTTCTGTTTGTGGCCACCCGCTGTGTGTGCGAGTGTGTGCGAGTGTGTTGGTGCCCGGGTGAAGGCATGTGGGTGTTTGTATGGAAATGCGTTGCGTTTCTCGGTCACCTGATGGGCAGTATCTCCTGTTTACAGCAAGGTCGCCAGCAGATGGAACACATACACACACACACACACACACAAACACACACACACACACACACACAATATATTGCTGTAGCGTAGAATGAAAACACGCATAAAGAAATAAAAAAGAGTCTGATTTGAACAGATGCAAGCGGGAGCAAAAAGAGAAAATAGATTTTTTTTTTTTTCTCACACAGGAAGTGTTTCACTTATTGGTATTTACTCTCTTCTCTCTTCGTGGAGCGGTGCAGCGGGGTGCAAATGGAAACGTGGATGAATTGAGGAGCAGCCGATCAAACCTTAACTACGGCTTGGTGAATGTTGGACGACGGGGATCGTCGCACCGACAGGTGAAGCGCTTTAGTTGGTGTTAGTCAGCATTTTCTATCCATGTCTAAAATGGAATAAAACATTATTCCTTCTAAGATGTCATCTGTCTCTTCTCTCCCATGGGTGCAGTGGTAAAACTCAGCACTACAACCTCAGCTCACCCATCCCTGTAGTGGAACCTGTGGGGCCCGTCGAGTGTCATAATGATGTCATCGTCTATGACCGCATGGTGTAATGCGTAATTCCTTATTCATTATTAATTATTATTATTGATTGTAGCTTATATGTACAATATCTCACACTAGAATTTGTTTCCCATCGTGGTAGCGTTGATACCACAGTTGGAAAGGAGGGAAAGCGTGGAGACATGACTCATGAAACTGTTGAGAGTTTAGTCGGCTAAGTCCGTCGAGTGGGTTGAAGGAGAGTGGGCACAGTGAACACTAGGTCCAAGGAAGAGGGGGGGGGGCACCTTCACCCCAGAACCTATCCAATCAGACACAGAGCTGGTGGCGAAGCATCACCGTGGAGGAAACATGCCCATGAATGGAGCAAGAAGAAAACCTCACTATGCGGCCGCCGTCACCTTCCAAATTGAATCCTCTGGTGGGACTGTGAGGACGCCGCCATTTACCTCATAACGGTTTCATGAGTCGGGTCTAAAGCCTTTTCATTCTGTGCTATTCTGGTGCTACATAATAACTATGATCCTCCATTTGTCAAAATCAAGGTCTGCAAAATTCTACAAACTTCTCACAACCTTCAACCGACGACTAAATCATCATCTTCTCCTTTGTTGGTTGTGAGAGTCAAAGAAGCATCTCCTAATTGTTTTTCTGAAAATGCAACTTTTCACAAATGTGAAAAGCGGGGGTTCGGTCCGTTCAGTCAGGCTACTGTACTAACATGGCGGCACGACTTGAGAGTGAAACCACTTCCTGTGGAGATATAAAAGAGTGTTTTTCTGTGAGTTCATGTTGGGTTGAATATTTCCAATCATTCCAAATATTAACCCCTAAATCGTACGAACTACACCTTTAATTCTGACTGTCATACATGACAAGCGGTTATGGATAACGAACCCCATTCCTGATATAGAGGCCGCTCTGAGACTCCCCTCCGTGTAACTCCCCTAATCCATAATAACCCTCACACCCACGCACACACTCCTCAGAGGGAACCTCGTGTGTGTGGATCAGACGCGTCACTAAGCGGCGGTATCTGTTGACCTGGGAGGAGGAAAGGGTTGGAAGAGGTTTGAACACTTTTAGTGTCGGATGTCTGGTGAACTGGGTCATTTAGATCATACCGGAGCCTTAAGTCGCTCTGAGATTACAAGAAGGATGGTCTCAACGCAGAGCTCACAAACACAAACAAACACGCACACACCACAACAAAAAATGGAAATCTAAGTGTAGTAGATACATTTTTCCCAATTTCTTTGTAACTTTTCTGCCTCTTTGGGAAAAATGAAGATAGCAGAAGCGCAAAACCGTATGTGACACTGGAACCCGATTGCACCAAACATTGACTTTATAGTTTAACAATAGATGTATTATGTTATAAGAATCGATGGCCTGCAGAAACTTTCCTGAGCTGCAGGTATTGATCTGTTTTTACTCTCGGGTACTGTAAAGAGCAGGTGTTGGGTAAATAGAGTAGCACACAAGGCTGGGTCAAAATCTTTTAAGGCTCGCTTTAACCTACTTAGAGAGAAGATGTATGTGCCGCCGCTGTGCGGGACTATACGTAACACTTTGGGTGCTTTCACGCCCTACAGCCGCATCGTATAACGGTTGAAACCGTTTTTACTATCAGTTCCCATTTACGTGACACCGTTTCAGCTACAGCTCTTTCTCTCTTTTTTTTTTTAGCGTTTTGAAAAGAAAAAGTTCTGTTATCAGATGAGAAAGTTGTGAAAACGATGCCCCTTTTCTAAATCATCTCCACTTCAGAAGACCCACCAGGAGGGGAAGATGATCGCAGCTTCGTCACAGCGGAGGCTGGAAACGCGTGAATAAAATCTGTCTGTATGAATGTAGCACAAACAAAAGCCAGATGTTCAAAGTTTTTTCTTTTCTTTTCCTGTCTTGTGGCCATCAGGCAGAAATCACAACAGCCCTGACCAAAGAAGGGCTGTTATGATTTGATGAAATGGTTTTTTCCCATTTACACCGCGTTTTGAAAAGAACCCCTTTTTAAATCTTTATATTTTCAGGCCCCAAAAAACGTTGTTGTTGTGTAAACAAAAGGAACAAAACACTTCAAGCGTTATCTTTTAACGTTGTTGCGTGATCGGCCCCTTATACTACACTTATTACACATTTATATGCCTTTTTTGATAATCAATGTTATAATTATGTATTTGACACGTCATAGATTGTAAACAATTATACGACAATGTTATATCACAGTTTTCAAAAATCTCTGCGGTTTGGCAAAGTCAATTTTTCTGCTTCACTTCATTCCCTCTTTTCTGTCAAATCAGAGAATTTCCCAACGTTTTTTGTTTTTCCATGAGCTCATCTGGTTTCTACTGTTTAAGAGGAGCTGTGGTCTTTAATGATGCTGCTGGTTAAACACTGACACGTTCATCCTCAGGGGTTTCGCATTCCGGCTGGGATTTTCAAAAGAACGATCTTTTAAATGTGTAAAAATGAGTCGTGGCATTGTTCGGGTTCAAGTTCAAGCATCTATTTGACTTCATTCAAATAATCCTATTTTGAAAATGTATGTATTCAGATTCCATTTAATCAACATACATCTGTTAATTATGAAAAAAATTTCAATTTAATCATTTGAAAAATATGAAAAAAGGCTTTATTATGTCTCACTGTAGAACAACCAGGATAAGACTGGTTACAATTTAAGAGACTGGCTCACATTTAATGTTCAGAAAATGAAATTTTTGAAGGACAAATGGATTTGAAACACATCAGGTTAATTAAAACTATCACACAAATGTCAGTTTTACTTCTTTCAATCATGTTTTAATGACAAATATGTATCAGATTAAGTTTATTACTTTGTTTATGTTAAAATAATGCAATCCAAATGCATGGAAATTTTACATGTAATGACAAAAAATAACCTTAAATACAATGCTTTCATCTTTTTTTTTTTGAGTGTATTGAACATAAATGGCCTCTTTTTTTTCTTGTCTGTGATTTTCAGGACTTTGCCTTCTTGTTTTGTGTTAAAGATTGCTAAATATTGCACTTGAACGAAACTCATATCCATTATATGTCTTTGTTTAACTCTAAATCCTTAAAATGTGAAGTTACCTGCTTTTAACTAAAAATGAACTTAGAGAATTGGAGATGCCTGTTTTTTTTTCTGATGACCTCGGCACCTCTTCTTGTGTTTTTTTGTGTTAAATATTATGAATTTCTCATTAGTCTTTAAAAGAAGGCACTTTTTCAGCAATCCGGCCACCACCACCTGCTTTACATTAATACATTTTACTTTTCTGCACTTATAAATATGATTAAATCATCAACAGATGGTCCTCAAAATGAGACCGAGGAACTTCAAGATGGATGGAATAACTCTTGCTTATCGAGAGGACGGAGTGAGTCGGAGAAACCAATCTGTCGCCGTGCAGATTGATGCGGGTTCACTATTCGGAGGGTCAGGGCCACGACTTTATATGAAGTTATATAAACTTTTCCATGATTTATAAAGTGTTTACTAGAAAATAAGGAGTCCCACCTGCACTTTGAACCCGTCCGTCGCTCCGACCGCACACTTCACAGCTCCCATGCTGCCCTCATACGTATCCTGTAGCACTCCGACATAATTCTCTGTCACTCCTGACTTCCTCATGCAATCCCACAACTTCCTCCCTCGACACTCTGTCGGCCGTACGTTTTCTCTAAAGCCAACAAGACACAATCCTTCTCCTTCTGGCTTTTCCTCTATACAACTTTATTTATACGGCACATTTCAGGAACAGGCAAATTCAAAGTGCTTCACACAAACAGTCAAGACCATTGCGACAGAGTGCAAAAGAACACGGAGACATAGTTACAAACAGATTATTGAACATTTAAAAGGTTAATAAAAACATTTGGCAGAGCATTGTTAACTGGTTTACAATGGAACACAAATCATGTACGGGAAAGAACGCGGAGTAAATAAGTCAAGGAGAGGCAGTTTGAAAAAGCTGGAGGGAGAGATGCAGAAATAAAAAAAAAGAGGGGGGGTAAAGGAAAAAAACGGAGAGGAGACACAGAGGCTTTAATTGCTTAGAGAGAGCATGACAATTGAGAGGAGAGTGGAGAAAAAAAAAAATCTCCAGCAGTATTGATCAGACCGAGTCTTCCATTTCAGTCGCCACCAGCCCCCTCCTCCATCTCCACCTCCACCTCCACCCAATTTGCACCCGTAATTTAGATTGGAGTGTTATAGTGTGTGTGTGTGTGTGCATATGTGTGTAGCTTGAGGTCATTTTGAACACTGTTTGTCCTTCACTGTGTGCCTACATCTCTTTTGTATTCATTTACTTGTTAATGTGCCTGTCTATCACGTGTCAATGCAGAGGAACCCGAGGTATCGCCACAAATAGTGCAGCAAACGGAGCGGACTCCGGCGCCAGTATTAGTGTGTGTGTGTGTGTGTTCTTTCAGTATGTCAGCGGTTAAATTTGTCTATGTGATGACCTACGTTAAAATGCTGTGCAGTATGCTGAAATGTGTATCTGCACACGTGTGTTATCTGACTGTGTGTGTAGCAGGTGACGGGCATGGTGGTGTTGGCGGTGGGGGGTATCCTTCCTGATCGATCTCCTCGCTCCCTTTGGAATGACCCTGCACCTCCTCCTGTGCCTCTGCCTGGGCCTAATGAGACAATCTCCATCATGGGACAAACACACACTCGCAAACGCACATGTGAAAACACAGTCCACGCACCAGACAAAGATAGAAAGTAACAGGGAACCAAAAAACAAAAAAAAAAACACCACATGCGTGACGTAAACATTTATGAGTGGATGTGCAAACACACATTATCTGAATTCAAATTCCATTTTGCGAAATTCCCTTTCAGACACACATTAAACACACATTCACACACAGTTAGCTGTCTTGGTTGGGAGGAGGGGTCATTGTCAAGGCTACGACCTTTCATCCCTGTCTCAGCCCCAGACTAAATCAATTCCTAACCAGACAGACCCCTCCCCCCACACACAAACGCACACACGCACACACACGCACACACACACACACACACACACACACACACACACACACACACACACACACACACACACACACACACACACACACAAACCTCCCCTTCTCCAAACACAACGACCAGTGCCCTGCTGCTTCTGTAAACAGGAAGGACCATCAGGATGAGTGTGTGGTTGTGTGTGTGTGGTTGTGTGTGTGTGTTTGTGTGCATGTGTGTGTGTTAGCTGGCATTCAACAGTTTTGGTAAAGGTGAAATGCGACATGTCTCTAAAGGATAATTTCCACCTAAAGGAATCAGGTGTTAGTTCCAGGCCCACCACAGTTCATTTCCCAGAGGCACTAGAGCCAAGTCATTACATCACAGACACTAGAGCCGCAAAATCCGGCATCAAACAAATATCCAGCAGAGGATAATGGCCTCGGATTTGAAGGAACTGACTGTCAGGCCAAACCCTGCTGCGAAAAATTCCAGTCCGCGCAGAAGGTCAAGGATTTCTGATGCCAACAGAACCACATCATCTGCAAAGAGCAGAGATTCAGATCTCTGCTCGCAAAATGAGCCTTATGATCCTTCCAATGAATTCCGCCTCCCTTGTCTCCGATCTTGGACATGCATCATCCAAAAAAAGCAAGATTACTTCCTGCTTAAGGAATATCTGTACTCTTTCCATGTATTCCTGCCCACTTGAATTAAATCCATAATGTTGCCCTCACAAAATTTACCAGTGGCGTTCATACTCTATTGAGATATTCGGTCAGTTGAGCGTACCGCAAGCTGACTCTCCAGTACATCCAGTGCATGTGGTTGTGAGTGAACTTGCATGACGGCCAGCTGTGTTTTGATCCCGAGCCATACTATGAGGTTCGGTTCAGTCAAAGTCCATTAAAGCTCAAATAAAATATGAAAACAGTCATTTTTACTACGACTAAACTAATTACATCGAATAATCAAATGTAGGCCGCAGTGACTGCGCCAAGCCCAGTGTTACTTTGCCTTTACCGTCATGGTTTTTTGGAGTTGACAAACAGCGGAAAGGATTTATTCTAACAGAAAAAGGACATTTCATATTGAGCACCTGTCAGCAGCCTCTTTAAAAACCCGTTACAAACCAGCGGTACCTGATCGCCCTGCTACAAGTATTTATTTGACTTTGTGCTGAGTGCACTGGTGTGAGTGTGCATATGTGTGTGTGTCTGTGTCTGTGTGTGTGTGTGGGTGATCACAGCGGCGTAAGGTCTGGCTTCCTTCCTTCCTGTTAGAGGGGACCTAGTCCATTTACCCACCAACGCTTCTCTTCTCTGGGATGTTGGTTTCTCAGTATGTACAGTATTTATGCGTTTATTATGTTTATGTGTGTGTTTATCTTTTGCTCATATGTGACTTTTTTCATGGCGGTGGGAGCAGCACAAATCACAAAGATTCTGATCTTTTTCCAGTGCTGATATTGGTCACTTCCATACGTGGTCCGAAATCAGACACAGGCCGGATTGTTTTTCATTAAACACTAGACTTTGACTAATTCAACCTGCAGTATTGTTGAGGAAAAAGACCACAGTGCAGCTAAGGACATAGAAACTTTACCTTAATCCCTTTTTTATTCTCATCCATCTGAATATTCTGTTCGTTGGACCGGTGTGTGCGGCAGTGTGCAGTGCAGGCTGATGTTGGATCCACCAGCGGAACACCAGCCTCTCTCAACCGCTCCATCATGGAGGTGGAGCATGAGCGCTTGTCACAGAACCTGAAAGATGGTGAACTCTGTCTGAGCAGGGCGAAGCCAGAGGAAACTCTGGTGGAGGCCTGCAGCCTTACTGATGTGAAAATCTGTCATGTGACCTGGGTAGAGGGATAAAAGACTAATGGAACCGTCTAGTAGCTGGTTCTCTCCATAGTCTTCCCCCAGGAGGTTCACTGTTTAGGAGGTCTTGGGGCTGAATTGATCTAAACCCGTTGTCACACTTTACAATCGCTTCGAACCAGGCGTAAAATAAATGTGCAAATCAGAACACATTCCATGTCTGGATAACAGAATTATTTCACTTCTTACCCTTCTTGCACTGTAAAAGTCAAAATCTGACCTGCTTTATTTGACTCAGAGAAGACAGCGAACAGAGAATAAAGAAAATATGAATGATTTATTACAACAGATGATGTGCGATTATTCTATTAATAAGTCTCTTTTGGGAGATTGTGATCAAAGGGTATCGGCCCTGAGTAGGAGAATGTTATTTCCCCCTTGGTGTCTGATTACTGGCGGTGGTGTCCTATGACTCTGCTGAGGCTGATGAATGATGATGCTGATTAATCTGCAAGGACTACACAGATAGATAGATAGATAGATAGATAGATAGATAGATAGATAGATAGATAGATAGATAGATAGATAGATAGATAGATAGATAGATAGATAGATAGATAGATAGATAGATAGAAAGCCGCGATATAATGAATGATGTACGGTATGTACTGAACGGTACAAAAAGTAGTTTGTAATAACATGCCAGAAGTAAACTTAGTTTACTTTCTTCTACAGTTCTGTGAGGAGTCGAACAGTCTTATAGCCAGCAGTACAGTGTTGTTTATGCAACACAAATAAATTTCCATTTATGGTAAGGAAAAGCTAATTTGTGTGGAATAAAACACCAATTTTTAAGCATTACATTGCAGTCTGAGACACAACACTTCCTAATACTGGTGAAACACAATTCAGATCCAAATCTGCCCAGAAAAATGATAAGATCTCTATCTAAATATTACATTTTAGTTCATGAAATCTTACCGAGCACATTTTCACTTGTTCTGTTGTTAACAATTAGTTTCATTAGAAACCAAGAACACCGTGTACTCATTTATTTTTACTTAATTTTGACCAGTGTAGTCACTTCATGATGAAATTTCTCCCCTATTCCCTGCACTCTTAAAAAGAACACCCCCACACACACATGCACACACACACACACACACACAGACTGTTGTTGACTGTTTTTGAACGGGGACGACTTCAATATTGCATCGTTGGGATGCCGCGCTGCTGTGTTTGGGGTCAGAGCGCTATCATGTTGCCAATCAGCAAGGCAGCTCAGAGCCTTCATCAGCCTTTGATTGCATTTAGAATGGCTAATTAAATAAAATATGACATTATGTAAATGTCTGTGTCTCTGCCATATGGCCCCAGGCGCTGCCCCGCGCTCCCACCCCGCCCGCCTCCAGCACTTCCTCTGCCAATGTCAAAAGACATAAGTCTTCACAGTTGTTCTGAGAGGCCGCAGTCACGCGCGGGGAAAGGCAAACCTAAGAAAAGAGAGAAGGGAACATTAATCAAACGCTGAAATTGGAATGGAGGTGAAAAGAACGGACAACAAGTGAGAAAATGTGATCTCACTGGCTGTTTTTCTTTCTTTTACATCTTTGCACTTGGCCGGTCGCCTCGGATTGTCAGCTTCAGTAAGTTACAGAAATTGATGGACACGGGTCCCCTCCTCCCGCAGTTCCAATGTGTCAGAGGTTTTGGGAGGGAGGAACTGATCCGTCCAACAAGAGTTCTGGACACAGAAACACTGAACAGTGACGTTTTTCCAGCACGGTGAAAAAAAAAATCATTGTTTTAAGTGTTGTGAAGGATCATTTAGAACCAGATGTTTATATTAAAAGGTTGAAACGACAACATGAGACCTCACTAAGAGTAAGGAAGAAAATTTACCGATCGGCCAAAACATTAAAACCACCCGCCTAGTATTACGTAAGTCACCCAGCTGTGATGGACGGTGTGTTCGTGTACTGTTCTAATAAAACTAGAAAAACGTTTTTCACCAAATTGTGCTAAAGTAGCTCTTCTGGGCTCGACAAAAAGTTCTTTAGATCTTTAGATCACCTTGGCCTTGTCAGAGTCGCGCCGATCCTTAGCTCCAGTCATCAGGAGTACATCAGAGATAACCCTGGTCCCAACTGATCCGGTTTTGGAAATCGGTTTTGGGTTCCATATGTGGATTTTGTATGTATGTTGAAGTTTAATGGTGTTTTTATGCCTTTCATGATGCAACCCTTCCCATTTATCCAAGCTTTGGACCAGCACCAGAGGTAAACTGGCTTGTGACGCCTTTATGGATGTGTTACATTCAAAGGACCAATTTAATTTAAATGCAAAGATATGTTCATTAGCAGAGATGTGGCACAGAAAAAAATGTATGTGAAAACGTTTCATGTGGAATATTTTTGTCTTGTGAAAGATATTGAGGGTCTCAGGATTTGCATCTATCTATTTTGACCACAATCATTCATCCATTATCCATAACCACAAATCCAGTTCAGGGTCGTGGGGAGGCTGGAGCCTATTCCAGCTGACTTTGGTTATATCCGCCGGGAAGAGTTGCCAGTTCATCACAGGGCCGACACACATAGAGACAAACAAGCACTCACAGTCACTCCTAGAGTCACCAAAATAGCCTTTATTGGATGTTTTTGGACTGTGGGACTGCCCTGGAGAGAACCGACACAAACTCAGGGATTCAATCCTGGTACCTTCTTTGATTCGGCAGTCTTACCCACTGTGCCACTCTGCTGCCCCATTTCATCGCGGAACAAACATTTTTCAATGCATTTTCTAAGTTTTTCTCATTGAGAATTTAAAACTTAGCTGATTTGTTCTTTCCCTGGCGGTTACTTTGTTATCACCACCTGGAGGGCATAGTTCAGTCGACATCTAACATTCCTCCGACGGGCTTTGAGTATCGCTGGGAAACCACACGTTTGTTGGGTCTCACATGCCCCCCTCCAACAATATGTGATACGTGGACCCGCTCCATTCCTGCGGTTGTGACAAACATCGAGTAAATAACGGAGAACATTTGCAGTCGAGAACTTCGCCGCTCTACCATCCTCATTGTGTGAACTCAAGATGGCCATTTCCTCGATAGTTTTCAACCGCTGACACTGGCTGAGTGTGTGTGCATTTATGAATGTGTACTTGTGTATTAGTGTGTTTGTCTGCGGGGGTGGGTTTGGGGGATGCTGCCTTTCCCCGGTGATAAGACGTATGGAGCAGGCCCAGTGTTACCAGGCCAGTCACACATAGAGATAAGAGCAGATAACATTCACAGGAAGAACTGCTGCAGGCTCGACACAGAGCCGCACACAACACTCTGAGTGTGTGTGTGTGTGTGTGTGTGTGTGGTTTATAACAGTTATGTGTGTGTGTGTGTGTGTGTGTGTGTGCAGACATATAGGCCTATAAACTGTGTACATCTGTGTATCTGGGAGCAATCTTTTGCACATGTATTTGTGAGTGTGCCTCTCTACAGAAGATTATGAGGGGCTATTTTTGTGAGAAAAAAAAATTAAAAGAAATCCTTTGTGTTTGCCGTTCGCTCTGCAGCGCTGTGCCCCTGATTCAATAAGGCAGGCCACCGCAGATGTTACCGAGGCTCCGGCCAATGACTGGCTTATATGTGCGTTCATATTTATTTAATTTCTAACACCCACCCCCCAACAACGTTCAAATGAGTACGATAACTCAACGCCATTCCGAGAAAATTTTCACAATCTTGGATGTATTTACTGTTTAGGGCTTCCGAGAAAAGCCTCAGCGTCTACTGGTGATGATGGGGCGCGGGTTTTGGAAGCACTTGGGGTTGAGTACCGCGCTCAGGGGCACAATTTAACGACTGCAATGTGTTTTAACTTTACAACTCAGATTTTCTCAGCCACGCTTTTGATTACAGTCATTTACTGGTACCAATTCAGAAAAAAAGAAGCCTAAAAATAGTTTGAAAACAGTAGAAAAAACAAGGACTGGTATTAATTATGTAAAGGGGAATATTATTGTTTGAAGAGACTAAAACAAAACAATGGACTCTTCGGAGCTACATGTCCTCTGGTTACCTGGAAAACCTCATGCTGACATGGAGATTCGCTCATGTTTCCGCTTGTGGCGACTATTTGCCAAGAAGCAGTTCCAGCATGCAACTCCCTGTAAAACCCCAAATTGGTGATTTAGCGTTACATTCTCCCTGCTTCCATTCTGTATGTTAAGCTAGGCTAATAGGCTCTGGCTGTGCGCTTCTTAAAGAAGAGAATTGAAAAAGAGATCAGTCTTATTTCAGCAAGAATGCCTACATTCAAATTGAAAAGTGAAAATGGGACACGTGGGAGTGGAAAGGGACGTTTCTACCCACAGGCCATCAACCTGACCGACAATCAAACCAGTGTCAGCGTTGTACAATAACCTGGATCACCTCATTATACAATAACTACCTCCAACTGTCATTACCCTTACATCTTTGTACTGTCCTATATATTTATATATACATATTAATACATATATATTTAAATGTATACAGCCTGTACACAAGATCATCTCCATTTGTTTATAGCTTGTATATTTGTTTATTGCCTTGTCCATTTCATTTAAAATGATTTATATGATGTTCGTACTGTGAGAGCTCAGTTAACCGGAGTCAAATTCCTTGTATACATATACAATAAAGGTGATTCTGATTCTGATTCTGATTCTGAATACTGGAAAGTGAAGAACACCTTCCAGAATGCAAGGGGTACTTTTTGTGAGGAGTTCACATGTTCTTCTGTATGCATGGGAGTCACGAACCCGCGTCCTCGCACAAAATGTAAAATAGGTGACTCCACTCTTCAAGGTTTTTCAAGGTTTCAAGGTTTTTATAGTCATTTTAGCAATAAACAAGTTTCTCTAGGAACATGCTGCTAAATGTGGACATAATGGCCACAATACGGAATAAACACAAGCAAAATCAGCTCTGTTTAATGTTTTTTATGTGTATTGTAACGACTGTAAACCTGAGCAATGTAAACAACGTAAACATCGGACGGCGGTCCGTGCAAAGGTTCGGTTTATATTTTAATAAGTTGCGTGAAATATAAATTTGTGTGTCTGTTTGCTTGTGTATCATTGTATCAGTCTCTATGTGTGTCTGGGAAGTCCAGTCATTTGTAAGTGCTTATTCTGTTCAGGGGCAGGAGCCTATCCCTGCTGACATTAGTGAGAGGCCGAGGTTCACCCCGGTTTACATTTGCCTTTTCATCACAAAGCCGATAGAAATCGAGAAAAAACAACTGCAGGCAGTTTTGTGTCCTTAATCCATCTAAGTTGCATAATAATGATGTCTACTCAGAAAGTCCCAAGATCCACAGACGGATTTGAACCCAAAAGCTTCTTACTGTGTGGCAACATGACATACAGATTCAGGCAACATGCTGCTATAGGTGACTCGGTTACTCCTAGTTGCCCTCAGGTGTGAAAGTGAGCGTGAATAATTGCTTTCTTGATGTGTTAACTCTGTTTTGAACTGGTGGATTCATACTCTTGTGCAGTGTCAGCCGGGATAGGCTCCAGTCCCCTTTTAATCTTGCAAGGGTAAGCAGCTTCCGACAATGAAAGGATGATGAGCTGATGCAACTTGGACGGTTGAAAGCTTCTGCAGAAGGAGCCTCACAGTGAGAAGGTCTTTGTCCCGGAGTCCTCTGGGAGCTCGGCTTCAAACCGGCATCAAAAAATGTATGTAAGTTAAATTCTCCGATCAGCGCGCTTGAAAAAGACACCGGCTTAGATCCACAGTTTAAGCAGTGGCGGCCCGATGCTCCTCAGGGATCGGTTGAATTCAGGAAACAAGGTTTCACTCATTTGTGCTTGGTATTACTTTATGTGACAAACAAAACTTCTTCTTAATCAACCGTTGAAACACTTCTCTCACTCTTGTCACCTGACCTCTTTCACCTCTTCTCTTTCTTTTTATACCATTTTTCATAACTGAAAGCCTCCTTCCTTTCGGCCCTTGCACACAACCAGACCGCGGAAAGAGCTGCTGCAGAGCGAGAGAGTCTGTGGTTGGTATACATACGCCCAGAGGGGCCCAGGCCTGTCAGCTCAGTAGCCCCACATCTGGAGGCTCCCGCTGGGCCAGCAACCTCCCTCTAGTCCTCCTCCACCACCACCACCACCTCTCCCTAGAGAGCACTCAGCACACACACAAACACACACCAAAATGTACAGGGAGATACACGTACGCACATTTCAACACCTCACATGTGCAAACACACACCCTAAACCATAGACATACTTCTTTCCCTTTTCCGATGAACACATACAGAGAAGCGCTTATTGAAAACAGACACATGCACACCCAAACACACACGTATACAATCTACAGGCACACGCATTAAACTCTAAAATATTATGCTAATCTACAGCCAGAGGCGGAGGATGGCACTCTGCTCGGCCTCATGCCAAAGTCCCTTTCATTTTCATAAGCTTACCCACGAGGAAGGAGACGGAAAAGGAGATAGATTCTGCCACGAGAGAAGTTGACTGGACAGCAACACCTACTTTCACATTCTGATGCTTCAAAACATCCATCAACATGAATACAAATCACAACCTGACGAGACAGTTGAGATAAACTGCCAGGCCAGACTTTTTTTTTTTTATCAGTGGATCAGTGGACACTTCTCCCTTCAGTAAACAAAACAAAACAAAACAGTATTTAATACATGCTTGGGTTTTGACTGAGATGTTTTTTAATGTCATAATCAGAATATACCAGTACAGGGATTCATTAACCCAGAAAAATGGTGCAATGTCATTTGCTGTCCCTTTGATTGAAAATCAGTCAATCAAAAGAACGTTTCTTTGATTCCAATCTCTAGAAATACAGTTAATATCCGGAAGGAATATCTGGAATACATTGATTCCAAAAATGTTTAAACATTTACTAACAAACAGGACAAATAGTTAATTTTCTGTAAAATAATAATACTGTATTGCAATTTATTTCCATTATAATCCCATCCATAAGTGATACAATCTTATAATGCAACCATAAACGTATAATGACAGGAGAAGTCGTATTAACAAAGTGACTACACTTGATCGTAACCAAAAGGCCGAGAAGTGATATAATAATATTATTAATATTGTTACCATGGCATCTGTCACTTGGGAAATAAGTTGATGTGGTGGAAGAGGGAAAAATGGACAAGTCTGATCCTGGATTGTAGCTTTATAAGGGACACAATCAAGGGTTAGAAATTGTGCTGACTACATTAGTGGTTCAGAGCATCTACAGAACAGCATGTCTTGTTGTGTCTTCCTCGTTTGCTGTGGCTTGAACCTACCAAATCGGTCTAAGGAAGACTTGGTGACAGGGTCGTGGATGCCCCATATGCACTGGTGCAAAGGTTAGCCCACTTTGTCTAGTCCCACATAAAAACTACTGCAAAAGGAGATCCAACACTGAATATCAGGGCAGGTGGTTTTAATGTAATGACCGATCAATGTAGATGACTATTTGGGTTATGAGAGTCATACACTTCCGTGAAAAAACATCTAAACGTAGAATTTTCCAATTTTCCATCTTTACCAACTGGGGTCAGTTTAGAGATCCTTTTTAAGATCACAGAATAATTCATTCATCAGTCATTTGTAAAGTGTTGTGAAAGGACAGACCGATGATGTGTACAGATAAATCTGAAAGCAATTTGAATTTGAATTTGTGGGGCATTGACAAAAAATGCAAAATGTTTCTTTACTTGTCACAATGTGCTTGAGTTATAATAATATTTTAGCTATTAAATAGTTGTGGCCAAGAGACAAGAGCATTCAAATATCCAGATAGGTTGTATAGAAACCTGCCGGTATTCAAATTAGGTTATCTTAACATTGTATTTGGATATTAACAAAAAATAAACACATCTGGAAGTCACTGATCCATATTTATTATGTATCAATCAGTTCAGATTGGGCTACTATTTAATTTTGGTGTCGCTTCAAACCACGACGCAAGGTTTCTCAAGACACTTTCCAAAACTAGCAGGTCCAGATTGTAATTTTTACTTCACAGCAACCCAACAATTACCACACGAGCAAGAACTTGGCGATAGTGATGGGAACCGCCAGTGGATTCTGACTCATAGTGGGTGGCCTTCTGTCTCGATTGGTTGGGTTTTGAAAAAGAGAGAGGGAGAGAGAGAAAGAGGGAGAACGAGAGAGAGAGAGTGAGAGAGAGAGAGAGAGAGAGAGAGAGAGAGAGCGAGAGAGAGAGAGAGATTTGGCAACCAGCAATATAAAAAAAAAGATAATGATATATGACAGTTTCGTCTGAATTTAGTAGCAGAAAACCGCTGGTTACTCAGGTTTTTAGCCATAACATTATGACCACTGACAGTTGAATTCAGACTAACAACGATTATCTCATTACAGTGGCACTTGTCAGCAAGTGCATATATCAGGCAACAAGTTAATATTTTGTCAATTTGTTGGACTTTGACAAGGACTGGGTTAGAGCATCTAAAGAACTATCTAGCATCATCAAACATCTAGTAACTATACAACATATAGTTGTCAGAAACCAGAGCAGACCTGTTGTAGTGACACACATTATTAAACTGGTGGATTTAATAGTACGTCGGAATGTTCTACACTCAAAACAGACATGAAGTTCAATTTATCCACTAATTTCAGCTTCTAGGGGATAATAATAATAATAATACATTTAATTTATAATGGATCAGTTTAATTGATCAATGAAAGGCTGTGTCATCTGCATAACAACGAAGGTTTATAGAGCGTTTTACCGGTAATGTAACCTAAAAGCAGTCTGTATAGGGTAAATAATATTGATCCAAGCACAGAACCATGAGGAACTCCCTGATTAACTTCGCTGTGCAAGGAGGATTCATCGTTCGGTCTTCAAACATTTCCCTCATGTCAATGGCGACATGAGCAAAATACTCAGAAAGAAAAGGCAATGCATATAAATCCGTGAAGCAACATGTGAATAATATATTTAACATCATTGAACAACCACAAGAGTTAATGACCGTCACTCTGTTCACCGCGGTGCGTGAGGAAGCAGTCAGCGGCCACAAACTCATTGCCAGTCAGAGTAGCATTGTATGATGATAATAAGGATAACTTCCTCCAGGATAATGGAGCCAAAGCATATTCAGGGCCTCTGTGTGCACTGTCCCCGAGGATGGCCTTGTCTGCTGTGAATATTCTGCATTTAAATGGTCCATTAGAAGCCAAACAAACACAGACAGGCTTCCATACTAATGACCAACGGGGTTCAGGGGTGAGACGGGGCACCTGCCATTTCTGAGCGTGAGTGTGTGTGGATGCGTGGGAGAAGCACAGACAGTGTGTGTAGGGGAGGTGATGTGGCGTGTTGGAGACAGGAAGAGAGAGTTTAAGTCTGTGTGAGTGTGTGTGTGTGTGTGTGTGTGTGTGTGTGTTCTAGACTGGACTGGGAGGCTGATTGTCTGTGACATGGGTCAGGAGGGTATGGGGGAGTAAGGGTGATTGAGAATATAGGCTTTGTGGCCAGAGGGGAATCATCTTCTCAGTCCTGATGGGTGCGAATTTGCATGTCTGACCCATTTGTGAGTGTGTGTGTGTGTGTGTGTGTTTGCATACCCTCACATTATCCGTCCCCTGAATAATATCGTTGTTGGATTGCACGTACTTTTGTGAGCATATGTCTCCATATTTCCTGTCATATAGTCATGTGCACGAGTTCACGTGCACAGTCACTTATGTTTGTGTGTAATATATACACACACAGATATAGTCAACGTAAGTGACTATATCTGTGTGTGAGAGAGTGTTTCCGGGGTTATTCTAATAAAGGGAGGGAAGTTGTGGGCCCCAGGCCCTGGTCAGCCCTTTGCTCATTATCATTATTAATATTTGAAGAGTAGCCTGTGCAGGGCGGACACATGACCTCCTCTTTCAGCAGTCGGCTCCTCATGAAATGTGACAGGGCACATCCTCGCTTCGCCTCTGCTGTGTATCAAAATATGAGGGCCGAGGATTGAGATGTCTCCACGGAGGGGAAATGAAGGGCGATTGGATTTCACTTTGACAAATGCAGCCGTGATCTCAAACAGCACCGCCCCGGTGCCGATGTTTGAATCCTGATCAAATGATGGTGCTGAGGAGCATTCCGACTGAAGACAAAGAGATATTTTTACCCATGCATATTTGACAAGTTGACTCTAGGCCATCAGATGTAGAGAGCCTCGTGAAGGCTCCTACAGAGCGCCCCTTGTATTAGCTGACTGGCACCGGTCATTTCATATAAGCATCACGCTCATTGACTGCTCTTGCTGCTAGTAACACCCAATTACACAGGGCTTCAGTGCCGCCATTATGAATTGACACTTTTCATTATTGCTGAACTAAATTACTTCTGCCCACACAGTTTGCTGTCAAAGCTTACCCGGATAAGTCCCTACCTCCCTTTTAACGTGACTTAGAATAGGCAATCAAATTGTCCCGTAAGCTCCTTATGCCTCTACAAACACCGTCTACCTGTTCGGGTTTTTGGTCCACCACTTTGGTTGAAGCTGAAATGGTTAAATTATTTCTATTACAGTTAAAGATATCCTTTGTACAAAATGCAAAATGCATGACATTTCCATCAGTGCGGGCTGCATACTGGAAGGTTTTAATGGTAACTATTTCTGTCAAAAGACATTTTGAGTTAATGCGATCCGTGGTGGAAGTAGGATACCTTGATACCTCAAACGGATTTTCATAACATTTGTTGGAAATGTGGGCCCTGGGGAGAGAACAGGTCCGTTTCTGAAGCTCATTTGGGAGATGGTATGCATCCAAGATTTGCACTCCTTTCTGAATCCTACTATGGTGAAGTCATGGTCCCTCAGTCAGAGCTTTGACGTTTCTGAGGAACGTCATGGTCTTGCCTGGCCGGTCCTGGGCAGAGAACGGCTGGGTTTTCATTGTAGTATTCGTAAATTTGCTCAGCAGAGGTACAGGTGTGCTGTGAGTATCAATATGTTGAACTAAACACACACCTGAACATCACAGTATTTGTTTTTTCATTATGGAAACTTGCTAACATTAGCATTTAGCTAAAAGCAGGACTGTGCTTCACAGAGCTACTAGCATAGCCTCAGTCTTACCTTTGTTTTACCCTTACTCCTTGTTGTTATTAGACACACAGTCTGCCTCTGAGTGTTGGTAAAATTATAAAGCGCAAATGTTTATTGTGAATTCGAGAAAGCCATCATTAAAACACAACCTTTCTTTATGTTAGAAAGAGATCATATTTTGATACACTAGATTTATGTACAGTTAAGAAGAAGACCATTTTTTCCCCCCCCATTTTTTTCCACATTTGATTATTCCAAAGCCATCCATCAGTCTAGCATTATTATTACTGCATTTCTTTCCCCCTCCCTATTTCCATTGCTAATCTCAATGCATCCTGGGAGGCCAGCGAGGAGTGGCGAATCGACTCTGTTAACAATATTCATAGACTAGGCGAGAACGACAGACAGTCGGAGATAGAAGTAGACATTGAGAAAGAGAGAGAGAGAGACTCATTGTTTGTACTATTAATTGCTGGAAACAAAAGCAGGGGTTCTTCAAACAAGCGCTGACTCCTGTCTGATTTTGCATATTCATGAGAGAAAACTTTTTCCTGTTTTTTTATTTATTTATCTATTTATCTCTGTTGTTTGCAGGGGGTGCGGTGGGTTTGGAAGGGTTATTTGTTTCTTGTGATATTCTGGGAGTTATTCCTGAAGCCCAGCAACCCAAATATCCCAACAGGGACTGATAAGAATCCAAATAGACACACACACACACACACACAAGCACAAACACACAAGTACACTCACACACAAACACACAGACGCATATTTTGCTTCAAGGGTGCATCTGCAAAAAATTCCACGAATACCGCACAACTCTCCTGAGAACAGCGCTATGTAGGGTGCACCTACAGTACACACGTACACAAATCAGTCGTAACAGTATAACCACATACAGGGGTAAGTAAATAACACTGATTCTCTTCTAATGACACCTGACAGTGGGTGGGATACAATACGCAGCAAGTAAACGTTCAGCACTGAAGTCGATGTGTTTGAAGCAGGAAAAATTAACAAGTGTAAGGATCTGGGAGATATTGGCAAAGACCAACTTGTGATGTGTAGATGACTGGGTCAGAAACTGCAGGTTTAGTGGGGTACTCCTGGTCCGAAAGTGGTCTAAGGAAGGACAAGAATCGAGCGGGCGACAGAGTCATGGTCCTCAAGGCTCATTGATGCTTAAGGGTCTGATGGGGGGGGGGAATTCTTTCAGCATTTGTGTATATGCTGAAAGAAACAATGCTGATGTGTGGTCAACTACATGCAAGAAGCCACAAACACACACCACACACAAAAACACACATTTACAAAATCATCATTTCTCCTGACTGCTGTGTATGTGTGTGTCTGTATGATTGTGTGGTTGTGTGTGTGTGTGTGTGTTTGAGCCTAAAATCTGCTTACATCTCACTGCAAGCAATGGCCCTCATAGACAGACACTAAAACATACTGCAAGCCCTCACACACAAAACACACACACACAAACACACACACACACACACACACACACACACACACACACACACACACACACACACACACACACACACACACACACACACACACACACACACACACACACACACTCACGCACCAGCGGTACAAAAGGCAGGAAAGTAAGACAGCAAAGTAACAAAACGCAGCAGCAGCAGAAACAAGTGGGCAACAAAGCGAGAGCGTGTTATTAATGGAGCGTTGTCGAGAGAGGTGTTTATTTTCGACACGTGTGCTAGTTAACAGCAACAAACACTTCGGTGTGTTGAAGCCTTAAAAAAAAAGAGGATGCTTTCTTTAGTAAATTGTATGTAGATACAATCGGTGGAAGTGGAAAATGAAATGCTGGATACAGAGAGCAGGCACCGCATACATCAATGGATGAGTATGAGCAGAGGTTAGAAGTAACTACAGATACTTCACTGAATGAAATATAATAATCTTTATAGACTGTACAATATTACAATATAAGTTCTCTGCATTTTAAACATCCCTGAGGAGCAGTTTGCTCTATTTGAGGTACCCGGGACCCCTAATCGGAAAGTCAGCGGTTCGATTCCAGACAGCTGCTACTCTCTACAAGTCGTAGGGTCCTTGAGCAAGACCCTGAAACCCAGATCTCTCCCTAGGTGCCTCAGAGCTTCTATCCACTGCTCCTCAGGGATTGGTTAAATGCAGAGATCATATTTCCCAATGCTTATAACTATGTAATAAAGCAATAAGAAAGAGTAATATTAAAGAGTTACATTAATATTATATTACATAACTCTCTACTTAAAAATATTTTTCTGTAATGGGTACATTTCTTGAGTATTAATTTTAAAACAAATATCGTTGTACTCATTACAATTTCAAATGAGGTTTGTTTCTTTAGTAGGTTAATTTTATTTTATATTATTGCATTGTTTCTTAACATTATCACTTATTTTCAACATGTTGTAGTAATAACATTGTAATAAGACACACAGGAACAGCAATTTTCTCAACAGAAACAAATGTATTTGTAATTTAAACGCATAAAGGACTTTGTGATCATGTGATATGATGTGTATTTGTATTATAAAATTAAAATGCCTATTAAAAAAAAGAAAAAGCAAAACAAAATTGGATCACATTCTACGGCCTTTCGCCTAAAATTGAGATGAAGTAGTTTTCGGACAGGGGTGAGATGAAATAAAGGCAAAAGTCCTTTGTAGATCATAAAATCATCATACAAAAATATAAAACAAACACGTTTTCTGACGTTGCATTTATGTGTTAATTCAATCACATACGAAATACAAGAGTAAAGATTCAGTGCTGTGTAATAAATGACTAATACATCCGTTAATGAAAGGCAGTGGCCAAGAGAAGGGTCTTCAGCCCTGATTTAAGATAACTAAGCCTTAAAACATGTATTAATTTGTTGATGATAATTACACAGAAGAAGCAGGGGGAAGTGACTTTTGGAGTTTTTTTTGTTTTTTACTGTATATAATAGTTGATATAACAGCGTTTCGTACAGTGGCCTACGCGTGGCCACAATGAAAGAATTAAGTTCAATTCCGACCCAAAAATGGCCCAAACCTGGTCTGAATTTTCACACATGTGCAAGTCACAAGTATGTCTTATGACTTCAGCTTCTGGGCTCAATTAGGTCTGAAAATATTGGGGTGAGAGTCAGGCACGTTGAGTTGTTGCTGCAAGTCAAGCAAGATTAGATACGTCATTGCTATTGGCAAAGAAAAGTCACATGTTACAGAAAATCCTCCCCTGTCCCTACTTTTGAATCAGTTTCGGAGTTTTAGAGTTTGAGATCATAGCTGTGACCCGACGGTTTCAGAAATCATGTGACCTGCGAGATCTGTGCAAATCTGTGGGTAAATCTCTGAAGGGCGGTTCTGTAAACTCATCTCTGGAGGAACAGACTGCAAAACAAATGCAAATGTACCATTTGGAGACATGTTGTTCTCCAAACTTTTCCACCATCATAGATGCAACACTTTAACTCCACCATATTCAAGTTTTTAAAACCTGAATAACGAAAATGACACATCAGCAGAGCAGTGACAACTTTGAAACTGTGACTATGCTTCATTATTTATCTAAGTGTAAAACTTTTGATAGATGGCTAAGTTGGTAGAGCGTTCGTCCACGTATCTGAAAGTCGGTAGTTCGAGCCCTGGCCCTGCAGTCCTCATGTCAAAGTGTCCCTGACCAAGATACTGAACCCAAAGTCGTGGTTACTTCTCCTGATGAGCGGTGGAGTCTTGCATGGCAGCCTCTATCATCGCTGTGTGAATGGCTGAATGCTGGCTCTTATTGTAAAGTGCTTTGAGTGGATGAGCAGAATCTAAAAGCGCTATGTAAGTATAGTCCATTTACCATTTTCAGATTTCTATTACTGGTACTTCGCAAATTTCTTATTCGTCTTTCGGCTGTTCCCTTTTGGACCGGCGACAGCGGATCGTCCGTTTACATCAATAGGCCGACACCATGCTGGCTAACAATACCAGTGATGGTATTTGTTAAACCGAGCCTCGACCGATCGGGTTTGGAATCAGTTTTGCGTTCCACAAATTGATTTTGGTTTCAAGCTTGATGGCCTTCCTCCCTCAACCCTCCCCATTCATCCGGTCTCATCCGGCTACAAAAAAGCAATCGCTTCCTTGGGATAATGAGAAAAAAAACGGTATTTTACAACTATTTTCTTAATGTCCATGAAAGTGGCGGCTCGAGGAACAGAAATAGCTTTTCCAGCTGACATTCTGACCAGGTTTTATGCTAAGGTCATTATTAAGTTTAATTTGTTATTTTCACGATGTTGCCTATTATTAAGCATCTACCAAGTTTTTTGAATTTTTTCACTCTACACCAGTGGTCCCAAAACTTAAATATCTTTTATTTCAGTGGTTCCAAAACATTATTGGTACCAGTCTTTACCATGATTCCCTTACTTTAATATCTTAAAAATGATTGTAAAAGATTGAGTGTTGAGGATAATTTGGGAACAATTTAAAGAGGCTGCTAAAGTTTGGGAACCACTGACATAGAGGATATACAAATTACATTTTGATATAAAGAATGATTCATACTGCAGCTGAATGATGTAATCTGTGTACATAGCTCACGCTGGTTGACAAAAGTTGTTTTTTTTCAGCCGAAATCCTTCTCAAAGGTCAAAATCTGTGTTTTTCCTCATTTAATCCCATGTCAGTTGTTCGTAGTAAAAGTTACAATATTACTGACACGGAAAATATTTGACTTAAGGTTTTACTTAGTCTTATTTTGGGGCATGTAATTCAGGTGAGGCATAACTTAAAATAACACATTAGCAGAACTGAACAGAGGCCGGAAAAGTCACCGTAATTTTCAACTTAACTTTCAAAATAAAACAGGAAATGACAAACTCAGTGACTCAGAACACGACACATTGATTGTGTGCATGCGAGAATCCATATGGTGGCGAACTGCTGTGGCATGTTTGCATTTGTGCCGCGACATATATTTGTGTTTATGTATGCGTGCAGCAGAATAAAGTTGGAGCCTTATCGTTGTTTATTCTTAGATTCACAAACTAAGACCTAAAGCTCCTGCCGTTCAAACAGGGAAACCCCCTGCGGCTGCGAGATCTAGCCTCCCCACCTGTCAATCTCCCTTCTGCCCCACAGCCATACCCAGTCCATCTGGGGGTGGGGTTGATATTAGCGCCGTTGCCTTTTCTCTTTCCACCCCTAAGTTGTTTATTTTCATTTTAAGCTGACATTTTAATACGCCGCTTGCGCAGGTTGTCTGATCTATTGCCAAAAAAAAAAAAAAAGCATAAAAATATCTCTCCCCTCACAGAGTTGTTGATCCCAGGCAAAAAGGCCGAATCTGAGGTTTGACGAAACAGAAGAGAGTAATAATCGCTCGCATCTGTGTGGCAGTGTGTGTGTTTGCAGTCGCACTGTGAGTGTGTTCTTGATGGAGGGGACGGGGGGGTTTATGCATGTACACACAAATATCTTCCTTTCAAGGTCATTCTGATTACAAAGCTACAGTATCGTACTAACGTGTCGGTGCCAGTTCTTCTTCTCTCTTTTTTTTGACTAATGGGGCTTTTTGAAGGCCAGCACCAACACTCAAGGGTTGGAACTGATATCCAGTCCCGTTACAGTTATGCTCCACATCTTGAGACAATTGAAAATCAGACTAGTCAGTATTTCCTTATTCCACCGGAAAGAAAAGCCTTCAAAAAAAAATTAGAGCAATCATTGGAAGCCACATTAGAGACTCAGTGTATCCAAAGTAAAGAAAAAAACAACAACAACAACATCTCGAGAGGCCATCGAGACATTCAAACGGTTTGGGTTCCGTGTATCCACACTTTGTAATATCTTAGATTTCCAGCTCCACCCCAATAATAAATATGACTGGAATCAGTTTGTCAGGAGAAATACTTCTTGAGAGAACTAATGGCAAAGATCAGACTGAAGAGACAATTTGTGTTCTGTCTACTGCCAAACACAATAAAAGTTATCTCAAGGCATTTTCCAGAAACAGCAGGTCTAGACTGCAGTCATGACCCAACAATTCCTCCATGAGGAAGCACTTAGTGACAGTGGCTACAAAAAAACTGCATGGCAACTGCAAATGCAATAATCAAACACCAGAGGTCATCGTTTAGCAAATGTGGACTGCAGGACGTCTATCTGGACATCAAAGCCTTTTGAAAAAAAATGTTTAAATAAATGAAGCTCCAGCGAAAGTTCATTCATGAAGAATATTGTTTTGTGCATCAAACCATTGTGGATTTTCACACGACACAACTGCATGCTTAGTATTCATTTCCTGCCATCCTGGTCTAGTTCTTTCATGCCGCTGTTTAATCTGTGCAGATTTGTCAGTTTAAGCAGAGTAATCAGCCACCACCACCACTGTCTGGAAACCATAGCTGGACTAATCTCACCTATGCTGAGGTCAGAAAATTGGTCACAATCTCCATAGAGAATCAAAAGGGGGGTTTACATGGACAGCCTAATTCCAAGTGGATTTCGGAAAAGTTGTAAGAGTAAATGCTGCGTGTTAACACCCTTTTCCGAATTAGATTTCATTCCTTTGCAAGGATGTAGGCTAATCCTTTCGGAAAGCATTTCCGATTGCCAGACGCTGCATGTAAACGCTGTTTCGGAAAGCTTTCTGTTTGAGTTGTATCTGCGTATGTCCAGTGTCTCTCAGAAGCCCCTCCCCCTTCTATACTTAGCCAAGATAAAAAACACAGGGAAGGAGAAGTGTCCATCTTAACTTTTGGGCTGTTTTGAGTAAACTACTTGACCATATGAATACACCAGTACATTCAAACTGTTATTTGAGACACATATTATAAAGGTACGTATCTCATATGTAAAGTTCAGCCAACCATGAATGTGACTTACCTTCAAAAAACAAAAAACAGATTAAAAAAAAAAGTCCAGTTGCTTTGGATTTAACCCACATGAATTATTTCGTGGATCATTTTCAACTTTTATACCGCCGTAAACCTTTGGCTGAAGAAGAACTGTATTGATTTTGTGAAACATGGGTTGTATATTTCTGACACTAGGGGGAGCTTTATCTCCAAAAGTTTATGGGACATAACTTCCTAACCGTTAGTCCGATTTAGTCCATATTCGTTGCATACGATCAACTCAAGTAGATCTATTCTGTATAAATCAAGTTTTACTGCAATAGTTTGTATTTAACACTCTTTGTAGAGCGTCTTTAAAAAAAATATATATATATATTGAACGTAAGTTCACATTTAATTTGAGGAGTTCAATCAAGGGGATGCTTGTAAAATGCAGTGATTGGGGACCTTTCAGTGATACAACCCCCCCTGTTGAAGATGACAGCATTCGACAAGCTGTATTCAGGAATTTCATTCCTAAAAAAAAAAAAAAAAGTTTATTTTGGATTATTTATTAATAATAATAATAATAATAATAATACATTTCATTTATAATGCACTTATTGATCCATATACTAGTATTGCTGGCTGATGATTTACTATCTCTCCATTGTTTCATTATTTTTAGATTCTTGATCTTTATTCTTTTGTTTTTTTAATTGTCTTATGTTTTAAAATTATTGTATGTAACCAGGGCACCGTTGAAAATAAATCTAGATTTCCCTGTCTAAATGAAGGTTAATAATAATAACAATAATAATAATAATAATAATAATAGTAATAATAATAATAATAATAATAATAATAATAATAATAATAATAATAATAATAAAGAGCAGAAAAAATTAACACGTAGGTGCAGAGTTTTTTTTTTTTTTTTTTTAACTTTTTCCACATTTGTCTTTTTTGTGGTGAAAATAGACATTTGTCACAGAATTATAGCTTCACTGTCCCCAAAGAATTCTAGTGGAGCTGGAATAAACAGGGATAATGAACGGAGTCACCCATCCAGACTCATCTTTAACATTAAGCATAAATGACTGTTAAGTCTCCATTCGGTCACTTAAGCCTCTCTGTCTCTCATCAAAGGCTGGCTAATATGTTCCCTGAGGGCAAAAACTGGGCCCCATCATCACCATCATTTTTCATCTTTTTCTTCTTCATTTATTTCCTTTCCACATAGTATTTGTTTCCCCCCGCTCTGAAAGTCAAAGTACCATCCTCCTCTTTTTCCAAATCCTCTTCTTTTTATACCGCTCTCCTATATCTCAGTCTTTTTCATTCCCCTCACCCCCACCCCCTTCTCGTCTCTCCACATTTTACATGGTGTTCAGCGGGGGAGCCACGAGGCAAGGAAATAATTCAAAGTCTTTGCATATTGCAGACGCTCTGGTCAGCGGCGGAGCCCCGATGCACTGACGCATTAGTTTATCTGGACTGACCCAGCAAACAGCCTATGCCATGACAAATAGCCTGGATGCACACACACACACACACACACACACACACACACACACACACACACACACACACACACACACACACACACACACACACACAGACGACAGGCATATGCAGAACACACACTCTGCTGTCTCTGGGCCGGGAACCATGCGTGCCTGCGGAGCAGACTGCTTTAAAGAAATCTTCACCCGAAAAGGAGCGGAAAAAAAAAAAAAAGTGAAAGCAGCAAGGGAGAGAGAGAGTAAAAATAAAGATTAAAAAGAACACACACAAAAAAAAAAAACGGGAGAGATGTACTGGAGCATCCCTTTAGGTAACAGAGTGATTTTCTGCATTGTTTAATTTTTAATCACTGTGCCTTCCCCAACATTCCTCAGCTCTTTTTTTTTTTTTTTGCATATTCTACATAGAAATATATAATTAATGTCTGAGAAGCAGATAAAAGAAAAGAAGTACAATTCTCACAAGAGCGGCTGAGAATCATTTGTTGTTCTCAAGAACAAATTAATGCCAACGATAAAAAAGAAAAAGTGGAGTTGCTGAGGCCATGGTTTTTTCACCCACCCTTTTTTTTGGACAACTTTTGCACATCACATGCTCCTTTGTTCCACGGGCAAAGCTTTGTTGGTCATTTTGGTGTGTTTCTGGAACAAACTGCTCCTTGAGGCAGTCAAGCTGCAGACTGGCAGCTACTGTAAGCACCACTGGGACGGCAGGAGACAGGAGGAGCGAGCTGAGCTTGGCGCTGGTGTAAGAACTGGTGATGTGCGGGATGCCAGAGGCAGCGTGATGATAGCGGCGTATAGCTTCAGATATTATCATTACCCTCCCCGCCATGACCCTGGGCTGTATTTGTTTCGATGCTCGATTTGACAGATTTCACTATAGCCTCCATCTTTTGCGTAAAGTGTGTGCAAGTAATGAGCAAAGGAAGTGCCTCGTAATTGTCCCAGTTTGAAAGGCTCTCTTTTCTGCCACTTCTAAAATATTGCGCCAGCATTAAGTTCAGCAATTACTGCTGTGAAAAGCTTCTGAATGTACAATAGTTTACACCTGTCCAGCTATCGGTGCTGACGAGCTGTAGTTTTAGAATGTGCTGGACCCATCCAGTGTAATGGTAATTTCTCACATGGCACGATTATATAAAGAGTCAGTGCAGAACCTTGAGTAGCTCGCACCGGGAGAAAGAGTCACATTAAACTGTGTTGTGCCATTTGCGTTTTGAATTTTCGTTTTTAGTTGAAAATGTTCGACACGTGTCGGAAATTTGCATGACATATAGCCGTTAGAGCGTCGTGACCTCACAAGAGTCTCATGTTCGGATCTCAGTGGGACGGTGTGACGGACCGTGATCCAGCCAGAGCGGTTCAACAAGTCAGCTGTCACTCGCTGCTCACGGAACACGCGTGACCTCATCGTCAGCTAGCTCTTTATAGCGACTTCAAACCTGTATGTTGGAGAGAAATTCTACCAATAAATGCTGGAGAAGACTGCATTATATATATATATATATATATATATATATATATATATATATACACGCGTTTTCTGCTGATGATTAGAAGAAAAACAATCACTATTAATTGAAAGAAGCTTAAGGCTCTCTGTTCAATGGTTGTAAAAAGTCAAACATGTTTACATGAAGGATTGCACGACACTCAGACAGACAGCAGTTATTGATTACCTCATTTAGAAAACTTGTTTTTATTATATTAATGTATATAGGTTTATTACTCAATTACCTACTTCATTAATTCATTTCAATTACTTGTTGTTGTTTTTGAGTGGATACATGGGTGAGGTGTTAGGTGTATGCGTGTATGTGTATTTGCATGGAAGGTGTATACATGGGTAGCGTTGTGTGTTCTAGTGGGCTATGGTGAAATCTTGATCATACGTGCATATTTGAGGGTTGAAAGTGACTCTCAAGGCGATCTTTTTTTAGAATCTTATGTGCCTGTTTGTTGTTAAATGGGAAATAAAGTTTTTAAAAAAAGAGAATGTAAATAATTTAAGTGGCTGATTGTATCGGAGCGAACTGGAGCCGCGTGGCACTCAGGAAATGCTATTTGAAATTCAAGGAGTTCTGAATCAGCAGTATATAGATGGACGTGTAGGAGAGGAAACTGTGATAATCTTCAACACTGACTGAGATTAATGAGGCAATATAAGTTGAAAAATCAGAAGAGTTAGCCGCTGTTGGTTAACAAGCAGGTGGCAGAGGAACAAAGTTAGCTTGGAGCTAAACAAAAAGGATTTCAGAGGGAATTTATCAGCACAAACCACGAGGTATCCAGGGAAAAGTATCCCTAAAACAAATCTACTCTTAAGTGAGGCCAGATATTTTTAACTATCAAACGTTGATAATAGAGATTTTTAGATAATCTCTGTAGCCAATGAGAATATTGGCGTCTTATGTCCCATCACCGCGTCACAGGAAGTTTCAGATCCACTCATCATGTTGACAAGGCTGTCAGCTCTAAAAGGATTTCAGAGACGGGGATGATTGCAATGGATGAGACGGCACTTTGATTTGATTGATGACCACCTGGGACAAACTGGACAAGGATATGAAAGTCTTTCAAACTTTGTGGGAAGTGGAGTGAAGATGACCTCATCACTGTCCGCACCATTCATCAAGGTAAGATGAATGATATTAATATTTAGGCAATATCCTATCTGAATTCTGATTCCACCTACCGTCATTGGACATTCGACTAATGCTCCATTCTGGGTAATAACCAGTCAAACACGATCAGCCATAACATTCTAACCACTGACAGGTGACGGGAATAGCATTGATTAATCTCGTAGCGGTGGCTCCTGTCAGAGGGTGGGATACATTAGACGGCAAGTGAATATTTTTCTCCTCAATTTTGATGTGTTGAAAGCAGGAAATGTTAGTTAATTTATGGATATGAGGGATTTTGACAGTTGCCAAATTGAGCTGGTTGGATAATATCTCGTCCGGAAATCTCTAAAACTGTAAGTCAGGTTTGGTGTTCCTGGTCTGCGTTGGTTAGTAAAAAACCAAAGTGGGTCAAGGAAGGAGAACTTAAGAGCTACCATAGCACAAATAGCTGAATAGGTAAATGTTGGTTCTGTAAGGTAGTGCTGCTGTGGGTAGCATAGTTATATCACATCAAGGGGTTTCTGGGTCCAAACTCATTTCTGGGCCTGGGGCTTTTCCTGTGAGTTTACATGTTCTCCACTTGATTGCACGGGTTCCCTCCAGGTCCTCCGGTTTCCTACCACAGTGCAAAAACATGCAATATAGATGAATCGGTGATACTAAATTGTCGCTAATTTATCTGAATGAGAGTGAGAATGGTTGTTTTTGTCTGTGTGTTGACACTGTGATGAACTGGCAACTTAAGCCCTGATGTAAGCTGGGATTGATCCTGCAACTCTGAACGGGATAAGCAGGTACAGATAACAAATAGATGGACGGATGATGATCCTTATAAAAAGGTGTCAGAACACACAGAGTGTTGCAGACCCATTCTTGTAGCCTATGGGAGAACCTACCCAATATGTTGCAAGTGGTTTTAATGTTATGGCTGATTTGTGTATTTAACATATAAATACAAAACTTAAAAAATTCTTAACCGTAATCAGCAAAAAGTTATATTTTAAATAATGTCAAATATATAATAGTAAAGTAGTAAGGCGCCGGCTGTTGTGGACTTTGTGCGAGGAAGAGCGGGGGGAGTAGCGAGACGCTAGTCATATGCTGTGGCCCAGGAAGCTCCGTTGGAGAAGGACCGGGACAGATCTGAAGCTTCTGGAGGAATGAAGAAGAAGAAGAATCTGATCTGGAGCCGTTTAGGAGGCAAAAGGAGAGATTTCAATTTTTTAAACTTTAGGGATTAAAGGGTGGATTTATTTTCACTCTAATTAACTCAGCTTCCTGTAAGGAGATTCTGTTCCTCCTTGTTGACTGCTGACTGGTGGAGAAAGAGATTAAACTGGAGGGAAATAACCTCTCTGGTGGAGGATGAGTTCAGCCAGAGTCTGAACGGAATGCTAACATTGTCACGCAACAACTCAGCCGCTTACCAGCCTCCATTAATCAACTCATCATTTGAAGAGATTATTTTCAGGAGCAGGATGTGGACTAAGGAGGTTTCACCAGTAGCAGACTGTGCCGAAATTGAAAGAAATTCCTGAAGAAATGAAGACAATTATTGAATTACATCAGTCTGGGAAGGTACACAGAATGATTCCTGTGGCTTTGGGTCTCCACAGATCCACAGAGACACATCATCTACACATGCAGAAGACTTGAAACAATGGTGAACCTTCACAGAAGTGGCCCACCCACTGGAATTCCTCCAAAACGACGGCCGAGACTCGTTCAAGAAGTCACAGATGATCCAGTGAATGCATTTTAGGAACGGCAGACCTCTCTCACCTCAATAAAGGTCAACGTTTATGGCTCAACTATTCGAAAAGCCACTGCTGACCCAGAAGGACGTTAAGGCTCGCCACAGCAGACCCTTTCTGATCTTCAGTGCTTTTGGAATACATTTATGGACAGATAAGTTCAAAGTTGATCTGCTTGAAAGCTAGGAGTCCTGTTACTTAGTATTCTACTTGAAGTATAACTACGGTCAAACATGGAGGTGGCAGTGGAATGCTATGGGGATGCTTTGCTGCTTCAGGACAGGTATAAACTGAAGGAAAATCACAGTCGCCTCTCCAGAAGATAATCCTGAAGGAGAATGTCAGGTCATCAGTCTATGAGATGAAGTTGGAGCACAACTCGGTCCTGCAGCAAGATCCAAAGCAGAAGAGAATGTCCACATATGACTGGCTCAAAAACGAATAAAGGCTTTTCGGAGTGCCCTAGTAAAAGTCCAAACCTGAACCTCACTGAGATGCTGTGGAGGGACCTGAAGAGAGAAGCTCCTGCCCCCAAACTCTCTAATGTCGCTGCGGCAAAGCAGTTCTGCAACAAAGATTGGGCCCATATTCCACCACAGCAATCTCAGGGACTGATCTCCAGTTATTGGAAGTGTTTGGTTGCAGTTTTTCTACTAAAAGTGGAACAATTAGATATTAAGTTGAGGTGGCGGATCCTTTTTTCGCTCTGGGGGTTTAGGTGCTGACTAATAGTTTTTCCCTCATTAGATAAAGTTATCATTTGTGCACAGCGCTGTACAATATATTCTTTTTCTGACATTGGCAGCTGAAAACCCACCCTTCCCTTCAGCCTCTGCTTTCTCCCTCTCGCTCTTTGAACTGTTGGAGCAGCGCAGCTCAGGGTGTTAGCGGGGAATTTGTCCAGCTTTGACAGGGCCGAGTCGTTTTTCCTCAATGCTCTTTGAAGATCGGCCTCTTATCGACACCAGGGCTAAGCGCCAGCTCTCTGAGCTCCTGTTCCGGCACCGCTGGGAACGCGGCGAGGCTAGCCTGCATCTCGATTTGGTCTTACACACACAAACACACCTGCACCGTTGAAGACGCTCACATTTAACCTGTAATGAAGTACACATCCACATACATGTGTACGCGAAATGAATGGGAGGCGTGCCAATAAACACGTATGTAAGGAAGGCGTTCGCAAATCACATACGCAGGAAGACATTTACAAGAAAGATGTAGTGACATTTGGATCAGGAACCAGATAATGGGGATGATGGAGATTTTGGTACAAGCATATGCACACACACACTCACGCACACACATACACAATAACCTTTTCCCTTGGCATACAAGGGAGGAAAACATAGAAATTCTTGCAGGAAGGAGATCAATGGGGTTTTTTTTGGCCTCATGGTGTGAAAGAGGTGAGGGGAAAAGAGGAATCTAACAGTGGGATCATCATCTCTCATGGAGAATGGACCACTGCTTCAACCCAGATTCAGCAGAAAAAAGAAAAGAAAAAAAACGATGCCTGATATGGCTAAGAACCTCAACCAGCCGATTCCTCTTTCAACCAATCCAAAGTTATATTTCAGTTGGTTCTCTTATCAGTTTATGGTTGCATTATCCCTTTAATGTCCTGCTAGACAGTTTGGATCAGCTCATTTTGAGGCACTATTTCTTATTGAAAAATGCGACTGAACCTTCACATTATGACCAGAGTCAGCATTTATACGCTGAAGAGTAAGGGAGGGGCCGTGTTGGGAGCCCTGAGGGACACCAGAGTTCAAATGAAGCCACCGAGGAGGAAGCATTAACCAAGACCTAATCGATAAGTTGGATTTCTTTGCCATGTAAGGACTTACTTTGCAGAATTATGTAACTTCTGCCATCCAAAAAAAGTCTAAAAATGGTCAAACAGATTTCTAAAACATTCTTTACCAAAAGATTGAGCTGTTGTAATTAAAATTAATGGTTTTCCGAGAAGTACAAAATGTTATTATTAAATAATTTCATAAAATCTACTGTTTCAGAAAATACAAGTTGTACTTTTGTGGTGCACTGTCTGTGAGTGTCAAAGACATAAAGGGAATAAATGCCCAACACAGAGACTTATCAGCAACACAGCGAAGTTTGGTTTTCAGACATACAGTATCCTTGATACGAATACAAAGTGACAGTTTCGTGTTTACTTTTGCTCACGGTTGATAACAGAGTGAAACATTTTAGGATTTCCAGGGTCTTGGTGTCCGTGCATAGTGTGAAAAGGTTTTTGGTCGGACTACAGATAGGAGGAAGGGGTATGCAGGCTTACCTTTTATGACCCGGCCTTGGCAATCCACCAAAAGTGCAATTATATGATATTTAAGCACACAAAAATAACTTCTACAGAAACTTCGAGGGTCTATTCATCTTGAAAATGCCACAAACGTCTCTGTTCTCTCTGTCTCAGTCAGCCTGTGATGTCAAATCCATTTCCAACCTTTAACGCCAATTTCGTGTCAATTAATCTCCCTTTTAACCGTTTAATGTTCTCGTCAAGAAAAGAAACATAGAATTTTTTCTTTAGAAGTTTACTAAATTAATATCTTAAATACACAAGTTACCATAAAATGACAAAGAGTTTGGGCATGATGAAATTTTCTTTTTCACGGAAAATACACATTAATATTAGACTAGCTCAACACTTTAGTAAAGCATGTTTTCAGAAAAAAACATTTCTGACCCTTATTAAACTTTTTTGGTTGTATCCAGTTATATATGTATCTGTCTTGTACGCCCTCACATGTTTTACTAGGCCATAAAAAAAAAATCTCACTCTCTCATGTTACTGCCTTCTCCTTAGTGGCCCTTTTGACATCTGGTGTCCACCAAGGCTCCATCATTGACCCCTTACTCTTTAGCATATACATGCTGCCACTGGGTCATATTTATAAACAGGTTCAGTCACATTTTTCAATAAGATATAGAGATTAAAAAATCTGCTCAACCAAACATATGTGCAGGATATAAAAGGGTTTCAAATGACTGAAAAGTGGGATGGGTATGTGTGCTGTAGCGAAAAAAATCCTGCAAACAAATTATACAAGCAATTATTTCTATACCAGGATAACGTCACCAAGGAATATCTATTCATTGTCTTCATTCTACCTTTTACACAGAATTACAAGTTAGCTGTGAGTCACAAATCTGACAGTTGTACGATATAAAATACGTCTAGTAAAGAGCTCCAATCAACGCGGCTTTTCGGGGTCAAATGATCTCAATCCCAACTTTCTTCTGAGGTCACATATTTCCCAAAAAAAAAAAAAAATCTTACTCAAATAGTAAATCCTTTAAAGCCGCCTTACATCGAACAAGTTCTGTCTTATCTTTTTTTCGTGGCCCAAAAGAGACACGGACCACGTCACAATGAGCAAGTCGGCCTTGGCTGTAAAATGCTAATAATGGAAGAGCTTAGGCTATCATCTCGAAGAAGATTAGAGTCGAAGGCTAAAGCCTGGAGAAAGGCCGGTAACATTTGATAAAGACAGAGTGGAGAAAGGCAAGGTAACTTAAAGAGGAGGAGGTAAGAGAGGGATATCTGAGGATTCCAGGGAACGATAAAAAGCCGGAGACTGTAGAAGAAGAAAGACTAAACTAGCTTTATCGTCGTGGAGGAATTTAAAGAGGATGAGGCTCAGAAGCTCTCAAGTCATTGTCCATCATCAGAGGAGCGCAGGAATTATTTTGGCTGCTGTTGACAGACGACTTCGAAAAAAATAATTTTTTAATGGCAGTATTCATTTTTTGGCAGATAGAAGCTCTAAAATGAATTTTGTCCTCTATTAATCAGTTCCCATGCGTTACATGCCGCTGCAGTCGGAGCTAAATCTGGTTATCAGTGGACAGAAAGCAAAAAAAATGAGAGAATGTTAAGCAAAATAGATTAAAAAAAATGTCCACGGGTTTCAGAGGCCGGCTGTCTCTCCCTCTCACTTCCTCTCCTAGCGTCTCTCTCCCTCTCTGGTTCCACCACTGACCCCACTCATTAAAGCTGATTAAAACTTTTCCACAGAGCGCTGTCTGCCCTCAGAAGACGATAACCTCTACAAGGCTGCTACATAAAAGAATAATAGCCGACTACAAAAGAGGGCTGGACAAAGAAAAAAAACCTTTTGCCCGGGCCCAGCAAGGCCCCAATTGGAACATTTTAGTAAAATTAATGAAATTTTAGATCAAATGAATTATAAATTAAGGAGAGGGGAGAGGAAAAAAAAAAAAAGAAAAGATGAATAAGTCATAAGAAAATGTACTCTTGCTATCAAACTGTAGGAACATGTTATCCTCCACCAGGCTTGAAGAAACAGGGTCAGGTTCAAACCATGTGGATTGGGAGGAAAACAAAGGGTCCCGCTCGCGTCGCTTTGAAGATAATTGTTGCAACTGTACTTGAAAGGGGACTCTGGCCCTGGCCTCTACTGAGAATCTGTCGCTGCTTTTGTTTTGTTGTTCGCCGTTGTTGTTTTGTTTTTTTTTGGTGCGCTGGCAGCGGGGATTTGTGACATGTGGGAATGCTCCTTTTTAACTGAAATCCCATCAAATGCAAGCGCGGAGCCAATGTGTGGCATTTCTTCTATCTAATTAATAAAATCCTTTTTAATGTGGCATTAAAAAAGAAAAAGGGGAGGCAGAATGGCGGAGGGTGCAGAAATTGGTCCGTGCAAAGTTTGGAGCCGGGGAAAAAGTTTTATTATGTGTGAGGTGGCGGTTGTTTGAGCGGCATGACATTATCGCACGCCCCTGACTCTCCTCTTGTCGCTTTCGTATTCAGATGCTTGTAAATGTGAACAAAAAAATCTCAAAAGTGAGAAGTCGGCACGTGCAGCATGAAGTTCTATTGGCGTTACCATTGGCGAAATCACATCATGACCCCACAACGGGAAGTCATGATAACGTTTTTCTCAAACGTTGCGAGATTGGGCAATTTTGGGGGATTTTTGCAATAACTCATAAATGAACCCTTATAGTCTGATATTCATGCATGCGTTATGATATCACCTGTCGGATTAATGGTGACGCAACATTTAAATATAAAAGTAGTGTCTGAGCAGAGACGCTGAAGTGAAAGGGACAAGAGAATGTGGAGAGATGAGCAGTTCCTGAGAATTTGAGAGACAAAGTGAGTTTGTTGGAGTTTTTGGTATATTTGGAGGACGAGAATAACTCATCCTGAATTAATATAGGATTCTGCGTAAATTTCCCTAAATCAAGCGATCTCACTTACTCTGATCAAGACAACTGATGCCATTTTTAATTTTACAGGTCTTTTTTACGATAATTCTTACGGTGAATCCGAGGTTTGGTGCTGTTTCATACAACAGCACACTCTGCCTATCTCTGACACACACTCAAACGTTGTACGCCACACACTGGCACAGCTGAAGGGTGTTAAATGCATCATTAACACTGAGGTGGACACACTTGACCTTTTTCTAGCTGGGGTCAGAGGTCATGGACTTGAGCTAACAAACCACTCTGGGTTTCAAAGGGCGGCCATCCCTGGTCAACCTTGCAGAGTCCATTTAGTTTTACAAGCTCTACACACACAAGCTTTACTTGTGTGTGTGTGTGTGTGTTTGTGTGTGTGTGTGTGTGTGTGTGTGTGTGTGTGTGTGTGTGTGTGTGAGTGTGTGTGTGTGTGTGTGTGAGTGTGTGTGTGTATAGCCTGAATCTTCAGTCGCTCTTCAAACTCTCTGTGACCTTAAATCTTCCACGTTTTCCCTTTGTTTAAACTGTCTCCACTTCGGAAGAAATTACATCATTCTTAATTATAGTGAATAATAATAAAGAATTATAGTTAAATATTAATGCTAGAGAATAATATTGCCTATTGAAGTTTTTGGCTCCTCTCTCTCACACGGTTACCCACACTTTATTGTTCTCACCGGATCTCTGTGCTGTGGCTGTCGAGTGTCCAAGACAAAATTCAAAGAGCTTATTCTATTTGACCGTGTACAGAGAGCGGTGAGGGCGATGCTTCAAATTCTCATTAACACCAGCAAAAGCCCCGCATTCAGCAACTGACTCACTTCACAGCCTTGATGCAACTATCAGAAATCCTATTGTTATTGTAGTGGAGACTCAGGATCACTGGAGCTCTTCGCTAACATCTGGATTAACATCTTTCATCAGCTTTCCTGTGTTTGTCTGTGATGGGATTGATACACACAGTAATGAGCTCAATGGGCACAATGACAACAGAAGTTACAATTGTCTTTATTTGCAGAAAGGTGCATATTTTGGAACTCTGGCAAAAGACTGTTACCACGCCACAGATTGTGTACTTCCATACTCGACCACTACAGTTGGAGTGTATATGTACTCCGACACCAACGTATAGTATACTACGATCAGATGACGGTAGTACGGCGTTACTACCAGGTACAGGAGACGATTTCTTTCATAACTAGGCTTAAGCTACAATCCACGACAGCAAGTATATAACCGTCAAATGCTGGTAATCTCCTGTGTCGTACATGCAATCGCACTGCTCGAATTCCACAAGTTAATGAAGTTATTTCTGAAAAGCAGAGTTTTTAGAAGAAAAAAAAAAGCTCACCCTAGTCAGGACGCTACATATCCTGGATTCGATTCCTTTGTACTAGATGTAGGAGGTTACCTCTGAAAAACAGTGTTTTTCTTAAAAAGTTCCCTCTTGTGAAAAGATTATGAACAATTACAACAAAATATGAGAAATTCAAGTTAGATCTCCTCGGCTAGTATCATAAACACCAAATTTGCATTAAAACAGACTGACGGTTGAGAAATGTTTGCCCGAAAACGTTTGGAGATAGTACCAGTGAAATAATTATACAACCAATTTTTCACAAAATCAATCCAGTTCTTCCTCCCCCTAATGTCTAAGGAACCATAAAATTTGAGTATGATCCATGAAACAGTTTGGGACTAACTTAGTTGATGTGTTGGAAGCAGGAACCTGGGCAAGCATAAGGATTGGAATGACTGAATAGCACAAATGCTGAAATTGTTATTATTGGTTCTGATAAAAAGGTGTAAACCCCTTTTTTGGGGGAACTACACAGGTGGTTTTAATGATATGGCTGAAGAAATACATGCAACTATAGCTGAGGCGGTTGAACATTCTTCTGCTTATCAGAACGTCGTGTTCCTGTCTCCAGTTGTGACATTCTATGCGACAGACACTTAACCCCAAATTGCTTTTGATGGCTGTTCCACTCCTAAATAAAAAAATGGCGTAAACAAATCGCGCTCCGGGTGATCCGGTAGCATCTAGCCTCTGCCAACAATCTATGAATGTGTGTAAATGGGTTACTGCTGACTCCAGTTTTAAAGCACTCTGAATGGTCTAGTAACTCTCTATATAACTATAATTTGTCCACTTAACATTTGCACTCCATGCTAGTACACCAATGGAAAAAAAACACACGTTTTTATGTGTTGTATTATAAATGGACGAAAGACTAAAATTCATTTTATGAATAAAAACATAAGTAAATCTCTTCTTATATTAGTATTTGATTAAGATAAAGTAGATGAAATCACACAAAAACCGACGTTAATTCGAGACTCTTCATGCACTGCAACTCAGCCATCATCACAGTCGCAACCCTGTAACCGACTGTACCGAGAATTTATTTATAAATGTTGCATAGAACAAATGAAGGCAAAAGCCGCTCTCTAAACAAACATGTTGGCAATTGGACCTCCATGAATGTAAATGTACATTGGAGAAATTAAAGACTGCAACGACAATAGCAGACTGATTGATGACAAGAAACAGTTTGGACTACAAAAAGCCCTCAGAGAGCGCAAACCTTTGCGACGGCACAACAGTACCCATGGTAATGGAAACCTTTATGCAGATTTGTCATATCTGAGTTATTGCTTGCCTCTAGATCTACCTACAAATCCAGCAAACTCTCTGAGTATCTCTCAAATACTCTGTAGTCGCTCGTCTCCTGCACCTTCCACTTCACCGTCTCTGCTAAGCTCATTGAAAGCCATGCTGAACCCCAAAAGAAACATCAAAGGAATCAAAGGAACAAAGCCAGCCCCATTGCGATGTCACTACTCCATATGGCTTATTATGATATTTTATTTTATTTCACATGCTGTGAAACATGTCATGTCACCAAAATGACATCACCTCTAGTATAAAGTAAAAAATCTACTTCTTGGTACAATTGAATGGAAATCCGTCCTGTAAACAAACAGACTAACACAACGGAGTGAGAAAATAACCCCCATACCTATGCTGTTGTCACCGACAGCAAGTGTATATCCCCGAAAAGTCCTCAATCTCCTGCGTCGAACAAGCAATCCCCGTGATAATAACTTCTCATGTTAAATGTAAAGTTATGTCCACAGTATTTTTTTGTTTTTTGTTGTATCGGAACTATAAAAAAACAACTTTTCCCAAAATCAACCCAGTTCTTCCTTACACTAAGGTATATTTAGGTATCAACATTTGAAAATCAATGACGATGGAGAGAGAGAGTGAAAAACGATATTTACACGATACATGTCCTCCAGTCAGTTCATGTGCACTGAATGTTTTGGGGGGATTTAATTACATCAGAATTGACTTTTGAAGCATGTTTTCATCCAGTGTTGCTTGGAAGCTGAAGTCTGAAACGCTGTGCTGTGCTCTTTCTCAGAGTTGTGCGGCTTTTGGTAGTACAGTGCCTGTGATGTATTGACGCATGGGATTAATACTATGAGAGCCGTATTGGCGCTGTGAATCTCTACATCAATATACGACATGATCCTCCTTTCCTTTGGTGAGCCTAGGATAGTGTAACAAATACCAGCGACTACCTGCTGATGGCATTTTTATATAAAATGCAAATCGTGGGTCTTTAGGCCAAACACTCATCTCCTTCCCCTCGCATTCTCAACAAAGGTAGTAAACAGTGAATCAGTGGAGGAGGGAAAAAAAAGTCCCCACCAGGGAAGCGAGAGGTTGCAAACTGCTGTTTTGGCACTAGCAGGTACCTCAGTCAAATTCCCTTGAGGCTGACATGTTATTCCCGTTTGAGACAATAATTTGCCCTACGTGCCATCAGTTAGAGAATGTGTTGGATATTGTGTTGGAGTTCAGCAGGATGCCATTGAAAACAATCTGCCGCTGATGTGAAGGCGGATATATCTCTCTCGCACGGGCGGCGTACCTACCGAGACAGGAAAAAAAATGAGGTTAACAACATATAATCCGACATGTTGTGCAAGTCTTCCTTACAATAGGCCGTCGTCGCCTCTCCCAGCTTGTTACGCTATGCTCCTCAATAATAAATGTGCTCTACACTGCATGTTTCTTCTATATGCAAAGCTTTAACATAAGGTTACGCTGCTGATAAGGAGATTCCCAGGAAGGTTCCTGATCACACAGGCCACCGTCCAGTTTGACTCTTATTCTCTCGATATGAGGCCAGAAGTGGATTTGAGCTTTGGAGTCTGCATTTTCTTCCCATATTTGTGTGGTTGCCCTTCAAAGTCTCTGACATCCTGTCAAAAAAAAAGAAAAAGGAAATATACGACAAAATGTAGATTTCTAGTCTAAATTGCCCGTATGTGTGAATGTGAGTGTGATTGGTAAGCTGTCTGTATGTGTCGGTACTGTGATGAACTGGATATACTTTCTCACCCAATGTCAGCTTAAATAGGCTCCAGATCCCCAACTACCCTGAACAGGATAAGTGGTAAAAGAAAAGGAACAGATTGTCTAGCGCAAACAGGTCTTGGGTTCATCCCCCTGCATGTGATCTGAGGTCAGATTGTTCACCCATTCCCACAAACATCTGTATATTCACTATTATTAATATCTCTTTTCATAAGGAGCCCCTCTAAACAAGAATTTTTTCTTCATTGCCATTTTTTATACTTAATAACTTAACAGGGAGAGTTAGCATATAACAATCAATCAAAGTGGTGCAAAAGCGATTATAGTTACACTATTGTTCTAGTCTAAATGTTCTCCCAAGGTTGGAAAGTCTGGATTAAATATCCTGTAATGAATGCCCGTCTATATCTGGGAAATTAAAGGCATCTGTAAATCATGACTGGCCTAAACAAAACAGCTGAAAACAGCAAACTCCTACAATTTTAATTATATCAAGTCAACACCACCTCTCATTATTCTGCTGGAAGAGGCCGCTGTCATGAAGGCGTGTACTTGGTCCGCACAAAGTTTAGGTAAGCAACATGTAAATGAAAGGTGGAACCCAGAACTCAGAATCCCAGAAGATTGCCCAAAGCATCACACTGCATCCCATGACTTGTCTTATTCCCATAGTGCATCCTGGCGCCATCTTTTCCACAGGTAAGCAATGCACATGCAAACCACCGTCCACCTGATGTAAAAGAGTGGTTCCTCAGAGAAGGCCACCTCTATCCAATTGCTCCATGGTCCAGTTCTGATGCTGACATGACCATTGTTGGGGCTTTCTGCCGTGGACAGGGGTCAACATGGGCTCTCTGACCGGGCTACATATCCTCTTATACATTAAACAGGGGCAAACTCTGTGCTCTGACACCTTTCAGAACCACAGTGTCTATTTCAGAAATTTGTGCTACAGTAGCTCTTCTGTGGGATCAGACAACACAGGCTGGACTTCCTTCCCTACATGCATCAATAAGCCATGGGTTCAAAAGACCCTGGTGCTGGTGCACCAGTTTTCCTTTCTTGGATCCCTTTACTGACCACTGCAGAACAGGAACACCCAGCAAGACCTGGTATTTTGGAGACGCCTCAACCCGGTCATTGATCCATCATAATTTGTCCTTTGTCAAGTTACTCAGATCCTTATGCTTGACATTTTTTCCTGATTTGAACACATCAACTTCCTGATAAAATGTTCGCTTGCTGCCTTAAATATTTAACCCACTGACAGGTGCCATTCATTCTGTCTTCACCTGTTGGTGGTTATAATATTATGGCTGATAGATGTATATACATCTGTATTTCCCTACAATTTTCATAAATGACTCCAAATAGCCTGCATGTGTTGACTGGTTGCGACGGTGCTGCTCCCCAGACGCAAAGCTTCAGATTGACTGCTATAAAAAGTGCAAAAACTGTAACAGGAAGTTGGCAGGCCCCTCGCTGTCCGACATATGCAGAAACCCCCCTACGCACAGAGATCTGTCAGTCAGCTTCAGGAGCACAGCTGCGGCAGGGCATGGGGAGAATTAGCCCCCTACTGTGCCCCCCTCCCCACATCCCGCCCGTCCATCTCCACCATCAACTTTCCCCTTTCTCCACCACTCACCCCCTAACGGAGGGGCCTTCGTTTCCCTGCCCCCTAATCATGGAATTTCTGCAAATAATATGGTTTATTTTAGTAACGGGCGGTGGGAGTCAAGCTCGTCAACGCTGTCCATTTCTGCCGGTTACATTTTTTTACCGTGTTGAGCTGAGAGAAATGATGTGACAAGAACATATGTGTTTGTTTCTAGTTCTAACAAAGCAGAGGAAATGCTAATGACCTTTTGGCCGAGAGTCTCCTCTCGCATTCGGCCCTTGGCTTCAAGTTTATCCGTTGTTTGTCTGGTCTACTGCCGCTCTGTGTATTCTTTCTTTGTGTCAATACGGAATATGGACAGCAGATGAAGGAATAACTCGGAACAGAATGAGAAAGAAGACGAGGAGGAGGAGGATAAATATGTGAAATGCGTGGTGGAGAGCGCAGCAGTCATTTTCTCTGCCTGCAGTCCTCAGAGTGACGGAATGAGTGGCGCTCTCTCTACGCCGGGGATTATGTTGGTCAGCTTTTGTGTGCCGAAGGGTTTAGGGGTTCACACCAGATTAGGGACTGGAGGATTAAATTAGGAGACTTCAAGAAAATCCCTCAGACGCCGCTCTGTTTATCCCTGTGTAGGCAAACATCAGTTTAACTTGGCCATAAATACTTTAGTTTGTATCAGTGGTCCAAGTAAATTAAGTGCTTATGAACTTTTAATTACCGCAGAGGGTATTTGAACAAATGCTGCGGGCAGAGAAAGTGGGATATTCTTATTCTGAAACCTGAAATTGAAGTCTATTTAACATATAATTATAAAATTAGAGCGTTTAGAATCTACTTTGGTCTGTGACAAAGTTGTATTAAATGTGTTAAGTTGCAAAACTTGGGGGACTGTCAACAGTTTCATGAAATCTTTCAGGGAGCTGTCCCACCTATATCGTAGCTATCCATCGCACATGGATAGTAAGTAACACCACTGCCTCATTCAAGAAGGTTATGGTTACAAATCTTGGTTCTTTCTGTGCTTTTTCTCCTACTGTTCTCTGTGGTAACTCCGACCCTCCCACAGTAGCTGGGTTTACACGGGACTTTTTTCTCTTATACGAATTAAACCTTTACGAATTGCAATGTTGGTCGCCTGTTAACATGACCTGTGATTTTTTCCGACCCGGTGTTTACGTGCATCGACTCACATAATCGGAAACATCTTTCTGACATTTGCAGATGATCCACACTCCTGTTCATAAGGTGACGATAATGCTTCAGTGAGTTGGGTTCCAGCCGCCAACAAGCGCCCAGAAAAAGAATACGACAAAGAGGGCATCCACGGAAGTGACCTTTCGTCCATCTAACCGTCCAACTACGTTAGACTCTTTTAAAGATTCGATAAGTAAATGACTCTCCGATGTTGACCAGTACTGTTCTGAAGTTGCGATATTCAGAATGCGTTGCGGCGCCGAAAAACCTCAGCCAGAGAATTTCGTCACGATGCTGGGCATGCGCAGATACAACTCAAACAGAGCTTTTTCCGGAACAGTGTTTACATGCAGCGACTGGCTATCGGAAAGGCTTTCCCAAAGGACTTAGGCTACCTCCTGTCAAGGGAAAGAAAATTTCTTCGGAAAAGTTCTTTTCCATTCGGAAACATGAAGTATTTTCTTTCCGATTAGACGTCCTTTTCGGAATCTATTCTATTCCTAGTTTGAAAGGTTGTCTCTGTTTGTAGCAGCTGCGACAAAGTTAATACAACTTTGTCACAGTCCAAAGTAGATTCTAAACGCTGTAATTTTATAATTATATGTTAAATAGACTTCAATTTCAGGTTTCAGAATAAGAATATCCCACTTTCTCTGCCCGCAGCATTTGTTCAAATACCCTCTGCGGTAAAAATATAAGAAAACTTATATCGCATACATTTATATCGCGAAGAAGTGGTATAAGAACGACTTTTTCCCGTCGTTCTCTAACTCCTTAGTTTATTGGTAATGGTATCTTAAATGTCACTTCCTGTAATTTATTTGAAAGTCTGAACCTCAAAAAAATGATTTCAAACTATAAATGATTCAGTATGATCCAGAACCGAGACCTCTTCCTTTCTCCAAGACCAAAGTCCGGCTGTCTGTTCAGGACCTCGGTCCTGTGAGGTTTTGCATTCTGTTCCAGAACAATCTGAAATTACCCGGACCTAACAATCATTAGCCCTGGATCTTACAATCTCCCACTCTTATTTTACACGTTTTTGGGTTCAGCATTGTACTATGGAATATTAAAAGGGTGAAATAATGAACGGGTCGTAGAGGTGAAGCTGCGCTGCCAAAAACGATACCAAACATTTTGCATGTAGAACCTATTTAGTGTGATATATAAAGGCTTAGTGTTAACCCGAACCCTAGCCTGACCTCAGACTCCAGAATGTTCAACAAGAATCTATCAATCTAACAGAAAAATCACAAGATTCCAGGAAAAAATAAAAATACCTTTGTAGTTCAATCACTGTAAAGATGGAAGACAAAGAAAACAGATGATAGTGAGAGGCCTTCAATAGCTGGTTGGACTAGATGATAAGCTAAGAAGAATATTGTCACAGACAACATCAAGATTCATATCTCCCTTCTCTCACTGTGTATTTCAGGCTTTTACAGTATGTGTGCCTTTTCTCATCTACGCAGAGAACTTGTGTGAGCCAGGCCTGTTGGTACTCCTGCATTCAAATCCAACATTTCCTTTGATGTGAGGCCTTAAACCACATGGCTGACCACAAACCAGCCTCCAAGAAATCTCTAAACTAAACATCTGCACTCTCTTTGAGCATGTCTCGATATCCATATGTGGCGCTCAGGCCCGTGTTTAACTGAAAGGGCCAGGACCCTTAATGACCATCACGTTTTATGTTCAAGGGAAGAGGATTAAACTTTGTTTTATACCTTAGTTTTAAAAAAAAAGCATCCGTCCACCAAATCAGAGGGTAAACGCTTGCAAAGCCAAACATTTGACCGCATAATGACAGCCAAGGCCTCTGGCAAAAAGGCCACAGAGGTTGTAAAATAAAGTGGGGCGGAATGCAGTGGGGGATGACCGGTGCGTAAGTATAGCCTTCCTTGTTGGTTACACATGTCTTTATGTTTGTGCAGGCCTTGTGATCAGCGAGGCCCAGAGCGGAATGGCCGCCTCAAATAGAGTGCGACAAGAAGCGTCATAAGTTTGGGCCTCAGAACTGCGGCCGTCCGTAGCTCAGCGGGGGAGGAGGTGATACCGCAGTGGTGTCAAACTGGACTACAGGTTCAGATGAATGAGAAAACTGTTCATACTTCAGTGGTAAACATCTGCGTGCGGACATTCCAGGAGAGGTTTTTGATTAATGTTTAGTACAAGGGAATGATGATTTATTATTAGAAGAAACAATGGTGATGACAGCGGAGAAAATCATTGGACCCCACCCACCTCTGTCAGAGACTGTTTACCCTCCTACCCTCTGGCAGAAGGTACCAAGGCATCAGGTGCAGAACAACCAGGTTCTGCAAGAGCTTCATCCCCGCTACTGAAGACTGCTGAACTCCCTCCAGCTCCTCCACACACTACAAAACCTACCTGTGCAATGAATACCTGTTCATGAATTCTGACTTCACTTGCCAGCGTTTGTAATGTTATGGCTTATCTGGGAGATACGGACAAATACCAATTAGAGTAGTGCGTCAATTTAAAAAAAATTACCGCAAAATTAATAAATATTTAACTTTTTTTTTTTACTTAATTTAAAATGATCATTTTTATTGCGCCGACTTTTTTGAGCTAAATGAAAATGCTTTGCCGATGTTCTCTGCTGGGACACTTTCACAACCATGGCCGCATTTTTCACAAACTTGAAAAGTCTAATTAGTTCCTCCTTCCTTGATCTTTGTAGCCAAGATGGCGACCATTGAGGCTGAGAAGTGTTTGAGTATGCCATCAAGGAACTCACCGTGTGCTTCATTCTGAAATAGTTGTTTGTGTGAATCACGTGGTCTATGAAGAAAATGTGATCATTTCAACATTTTAAGGATCCAAACATAATCTATAAACATCTGACTCTATCCACTAATAACCATTATAGAGAAATAGCAAATGTATTTGTTTTTACAGAGCATGATCATATCCTTTGAGTTATTTATTTATAGGCATATCTCAATGTTCTGTGTCCTTCATGCACAAAATAAAGTTTATGATAATAATAATAATTATAAAATATTTGAAACCAACACCTCTAATATGTTTTTATATACAATTATCTTTCATGTTGTATTTTAGTTTTTCATTTTTTCTCTTGATGTTTTAATTCAAAGCAATCTTTAGAATTACATTCTATGTATATTTATATTAGATTAATAATATTATTAACTAATAGAGTGGCAATAAATAAATGAAAAACTAATCAATCTAGTCATTTCCAACTAAAAGGGTATATCCCATAATATCCCCTGCGTTACAGAAGAAAATCCCCTGACTGAGATCCTCAAATTCCAAGTTAAATATTTATGACGTTCAATCATCAAGAGCAAAGCCGAGCTTTCATTTTCTAGCTTTCAAAATGAGTCATCATAATCTTATTAATTGGTGGTGTGTTTGTATCATTGTCTGTTTTTAAATGTGTCTTTAACTTAACAAAAATGTTTGGAGATAAAGTTTTCACTGGTGTTGGAAATATTTGACTGATATCTCAATCGCATTGATTTTTCATAAAATCATCCTACTCCATCTTTGCTCTAAGGTCTATGTGGGCGTAAACCGTGAAAATTAACCATAAGAACAACAACATAGTTTTTTGACTTATCGCGTTAATACGATGGATCTGCGATGACGGCGGCGACGGTGGTGACAATTCTTTAATATCCCCGACTTTTCGTGGTTGTAATTATTACATGACATAAGTTACTCTGATGTAGAATACAGTCATAGCGGCACAAGCAGTTAGTGTCACAGCAGAGAGATAATATTCAGAATAAAGAGTTTCCACAAAAATATTTTGCTCAATAAGTCTAACAAGAAAAGCACAGATGCAAAATATAAGAAAATAATCCTTCTTTATACACCCCCCACCCAAAATCAGACACCGTTTAGATGAAAAAAATGAATTTTGTGAGCTGGATTCTACGACTCTTCCCACCCCGACAGATCGTTATCAATTCTGGAGAGCGGCGCATCCCTTCAAACTATGCATTAATGTATATCCACAAATGTTTGCAATGGACATTCATGTTATGCAAATGAATGCACATCACGCTTAAATTAAGAAGAACCTTCAATGTGCCGTCTGTTCTGAGCTCACTTCATAACCACAAAAGCTCCCTGAATGGCAAACGAAGGACAGATTGCGCCAAAACCAATTATTGCTCCTTTGTTTTAGTGGTTGTTAAGTCCACAGATCTCCTAAGAGCCGGGGCGCCGTTTTGATGTCTCCGAGTCAGGGTTGTTGGTGGATGGCATTAGCCACAGCCACAAAGAGCCAGGCGGCGATGGGGCCCAAGCCCGGTCCAGATGGCACACTGCCACCGCGACCTTGTCAGCACCTGCTCCCCAGGCACTTTGTCCGGGCAGCGCCGGCGGGAACTGAGACGGGCACATCATGCCACCTCATCGCCATGGCAGCTAATGAGTCCCGTGCCCGCTTAATTAAGGAAACCAGTTTAATGCAAAAAAGAAAGGAGGCTCGGCGGGGGGAGGGCGGGGGCATTAAAAGAAACTCAGCATATGCTGGACCGCAACCAAAACAACAGAAATAAATAATTAGACCCCCCCCCAAAAAAAAAAAAAAAAAAACGAAAACAAGGGGGAATGATCGCTAGAGCCAAAATACCATTAAAATTTGAAATGTAAATCTCCTTATCGGCGTCCCAATGTCACGAATAAGTACCAGAGCTCGATGCATTAAATCAAAGCTAAAAATATTCAATTAATAAATGAATGAGTGGTGATGAACTTTTGATTATTTTGGGCTGCAGTCCAACAGCACCTTATCAGGGAGTGTCACCTTGGATTAGACCTCGTTGGTCTGTTAAATAGCATCAGAGCCTCCGTCTTTATCTGCTTATTTATTTCTTTTTTCTTAAACAGCACTCAATATCGTGGAGCTACTGCACTGAGAAAAGGGGGGATGGGGGGGGCGTCCATGTTTATGCCTGATTAGCCAAAGCGCCACAACATGCACTTGCAACTTCTCCGCTTCAAAAAAAAAAGAAAAAAAAAAAGGGGGTAATAAATCATTTAGATTTTATTAAACTGGTATTAAAGCTGTGGTGTTCGTGCGATTGGAATTACGGCATTTAAGAATTTTTACATGTCAGGCCCGCCCCTCCCTCGGGATATACACCTCGCCCTCCTGCTCTGCCCTCGTCAGGCACGCACAGACGACCCCCGACGCTCCTCCGCCCCTAATTATGCAAGTCGAAAACGTCCCTTTCAGAATGTCAGCCACTTCCCCTCCAAAAACAAAACAAAAAATATCCCGCAGAAATAAATAAAAATAAAATGTCCCGTGTCCCTCTTCATCCGAGGGCCCAGAGAGCGGAGAGTGGAAGGGGAAAGAAGGAGGAAAGGAGTCGGCGGGGGGGGGGCTAATGTGCAAACTTGTTTCCGTCCTCTACGGCTCGCCCATCATTTATTTAGCAGCTCGGCGCTCGAGACGGGCCACTCGCATTTGCTTGATACTCAATTATACATTAGTGTACATCACTTGGCAATCTGTTCATATCAATTTAATTGGATTTTAATATTGCCTCTGATCTTGTTGTCCAATTAACAGTGCTGGCTGGCAATAAAGCAGAACCACACACTATGTGACACCTTTGATCCCCGCCATATGGAGCCCTTCCATTGATCACCGGCACCGCCGTTGAATTTTCCTCCCTCAATATGGCTTGTGATGAATGGAGGTGGAGGTTCTGTGCGGCGGGGGTGAGCGTGTGAAGGGGTGTGGAGTGTGAGGTGTATGTGGAAGGCATCATCATCATCATCATCATCCTCCACCCCCCCCTCCGTCGACCCCACTTCCTCTATACCCCCACACACCCACACACACACACACACATCCAACCGCCGCTGATGTGATAAAAATTTCACTTCGCCGCGCAACTTCATTTATTCTGTTGACATTCGCATCTGATTAAAAACAATTAAAAAAAATCGAGAGAGAGAGAGAGAGAGAGAGAGAGAGAGAGAGAGAGAGATGGTGCGACCATGCCCTGAATAGCATATGCAAATCGAACCCGGGGCATTTATCTTGTCGAAGCCGAGGGGACCGACTAACTGACTGCCTGCTGCCTGGCAGACTGGCACTGCCTCGACAATGACGACACACTTTACATCTTTGTCCTTTGTTTCTGGCATCTCCTTCCTTTTTGCCACCTTTCCTTTCCGTTCCCACCTTCCCTTAACCTTCTCCCCCCGTTCACCTCTGAGGGGCCGCCAATCGAGGACGAAGAGCCGAGGCTAAAATTGAAGGGATGAAGATTATTCCATCATTTCAATAAATAAATAAGTGGAGGAATTAGGGAGCACAGGATGGAGAGAGCGAGGGAGAGGGAGAATAGAGGAGGGGAAGGGGGGGGGGGGGGGGGCATGTATTTTTCATAGGAAATGAGTTCTCAAAGTGGTAAACAATGAGAGCAGCATGGGGAAGGGTGAGAGTAACGGCGGCCGTTATGAGCTGTGGCCGTAAAAATGACCTGCGAGGAGGAAGTTGTGGTGGAAGCGTTCCCCCAGATTTGCTGGAGGGAAAGCCAAACTGGTGAGACGGGGGTCGGGAGTGTGTGTGAGTGTGTGTGTGTGTGTGTTTGTGTGTGTTTGTGTGTGGAACAAGGAAATGGGTTGCCTGATAGTTGTTGGGAGGTTGTGGCTACAAGAACCAAATGCCCTACTAATCCATTTGAGAGAGCTTTGAAAGTGTGTGTGTGTGTGTGTGTGTGTGTGCTGTATTTGACCCACTTCACATTGAAACGCACGTTCCTACCATGGGAAAAGGTGTGTTCTACGCTTGTGAACGCGTGCAAGTGTGGGTGTTTGTCCGATTGCATGATTCGATACTTCCCGTGTGTCTGTGTGTGTGAAGCCTGCGGGCAGCAGAGAAGCGTTGATGTTTGGTCAAGTGGTCAAGACATGTGCAGAGTTGATTCTGCTCATGTCCAGTGACTTTCTCTCTCTCTCTCTAATCTATCTATCTATCTATCTATCTATCTATCTATCTATCTATCTATCTATCTATCTATCTATCTATCTATCTATCTATCTATCTATCTATCTATCCATCCATCCATCCATCCATCCATCCATCCATCCATCCATCCATCCATCCATCCATCCATCCATCCATCCATCCATCCATCCATCCATCCATCCATCCATCCATCCATCCATCCATCCATCCATCCATCCATCCATCCATTCATTCATCTATCCATCCATCCATCCAAAATCAAAGTTTAAGACACAAAACATTTCGAGCACCTATTTGTATCATTATTCCGTCTCCCTCGGTCTCTGTGTCGCTGTTTAAAGCACCACTGAGTAGCGGTCCATCATTAGAATAATTAATTGTTCAACCAAGTGGTGTTTTGAGAAGGAGCCACTCGGGCAGAAGCAACAAGACAGCAGTTAGTGAGGAGGAGGAGGAGGAGGAGGATGAGGGTGAACTCAAGCGTGAGGCTACAAAACACAAACAGGTTTTCCTGTTATGAAGCCAAGCAGGCGTGAAGCAGGAAAAAAAATAAGAAAATTAGAGCTCCCCGCGTCTACTGGATGTGTATGATGAATAAATTAATCAAACTCATCCTTTGACCTTCTGAACCACCAAAGTGAAACTGACTGGAAAAACAACCTGAACCTCCGCGTTAGATCCAAATATCTGCTCACACTAATGCCGATTCACCCATTAGTCGGCTCTAAATTAGGATCAACAGACTTTGTTATATATTATATATTAATACTATTATATGATATCAGATTTATCACATGTGCTTCCGACACACAGTGGTAGTATAATATCTATATCTATATATATATATATATATATATAAATATAGAGAGGCAGAGTTTGTAAGTTGGTTTTGTAGCATTGCCATGTTTTTGGAAAAATTATTTCAATACCTTCAGTATTCAATAAATCAAAAAGGATAAGACGATATAAGATTAGATAAACTTTATTGTCCTGGAGGAAATTTATATTGGACGGATAAAGATCTCTTGTTAAAGGTTCAGTGCGAAACATGTAGGGCTATTTCTTTGAATAAAGGGAGTATTGTATTCATAACCTTGACTTTGTTGGTAAATAGTCAGCTAAAGATATATTGTTTCACATTAACTATAAAAAGTTCTTCATATCTACATAGGGATTTCTCTAAATAGGCAGGTTCTCGTCCACGGAGGCTGTCATGTTTTTTGCATATTTAAGTTGAAGTGGCAGAAAGACGATGAAGATAATGATTCACCTCGAAAATCAAAAAATCACGAGGAAACGGTGATGACTAACTTCTTGCTGGCTGATTATTTTAATGTAGGTAGGTTGGTCCATCAGTTCTGCGTGGGTTTGGGAACCTCGGCCCGACTCCGGACCCGAAATTGGACAAATGATCTAACTGATTCTGAAACTTCGCTGACTAAACGGGGAAAATTGGAATTTCCCCCCGTAGGAAGAAAGTTCTGTTACTGACCGGCTCCAATTGGTGGATTTTGCAATGATGCTGAGTTATTTGCAATTCCACCACATATTTCAAATGTATCAGTAATTAGAATTATTCAATAAATTGAAAATTTTCTATTTTAGCAAAAGCAGTGCTGAAATGAGCAAAAATTGAAACTTCATGATTAAAAATAAGATTAAGAGATTAAAACAGTGTAAGGATATTTCCATAGTCTATAAGCAGTTTGTCACCATTGGGTCACCATGGTTACCAATGCATTAAAGCTGAAGTATTCACGTTTTATGCTGTGGAATCGAATTTACTTATATATTTGATGATGCATAAACTAAGGATACGTGTTTTTTGTGGGGAAATTTTACTTAATTCTATGACATCTACAACTTCAGAATAGTTTTTTCTTTATATAATCACCCAGGGTTAAAAGTTCCAGAGAGATGACAGAAAAACCAAGTTATCGGTGAATTGGTCACTATGAGTGACCCATTCCACATTAACACACTGTTTTTCCTTAATATAAAAACTATTGATCGGTTCATGTTTCGTATTCATGAAGTTCCATCTGTGTTAGAAAACAGAAATCATTTTCAACTTTGTCGGAGTGAGCGGTCCCCGAAACGCACTCATCGATGCCTTATTACCATTCACATTAATTCCCACAAGCAGCTGGTGCCAATCCATAGTTCCCCTTTTCACTGTTTTGTTCTTTAAACCTTCCATTCAGAGTGCAGAGAGTTTACCCGGGGAACTGCATTGTCTCGGAGACCGGGAAGTCTGTCAATCTCATAGTAGCTCTGGTGGCAATAATCCAACCTGCGTTCTACCCTTCCTGTCGCCATCCTCCAGCTGCCCCCCGTTCACCTTGTAGTTAATGGCTTCACTAAAAGCCCTGCTTCTATTGAGATATAAAACAAATACCCACTCTATGTTACACCGCAGGAATGACATTAATGTAATCCTTAGATATCAAATACTGTATGTGTTCTGAACTTAATACATTTTGGAACAATTTCAGTGACATCATCACAAAACCTACGGGATTTAACTTTCTAAAGAACTTTTTAGGAATGGCTTTGTGCATTGCTAGGAAATGCGTTGCGTCGTCGTAAAAGTCGGACTCTCATCCACCCATAGCTAAATGGTTTAAAAGTAATAGCCGTTTTCCACTTGAAATAAAATGAGAAAAAAAAATACTTACAGAATATGAATATAACACTTTTTTATGGAAGTTTGGCAACCGTGTCTGGTTTGTATCGAAAACCTGCCAAAGCCCATGTCAGATCTGATATCTGGAGTCATGTCTTTGTAAATTTACGTTTATGTTCTGTCTAACTGGGAAATTGAAAGTAAAAATACATATTTTAAAAAAGACAAATAAGAAAGAGACTACTGGGTGTCATATAATTATCAGTAACTGGAATAATGTGAGAATGCCAGATGCCTACATTAAATCTGCAAAAACACCCTGAACTTAAAGCTGCTTTTCTTTTCTTTATTACTCCTTTTCATATGACTGTCCAAACGTCTGCATTTTTATAAAGTGTTTCAATATTTTCTTTTGGCAACAGTTTTAGGTATAATGCAAAAAAAACCCCAAACTATTTGATGTTGAAAAGGGGGATCAGTGGAGCGAACCAGTGACCATGTAATCTGAGGATTTTCTTTTTATATTATCACTGTTATTCATGTTTTATTATATATTTATTTTACCAGCATACTGATTTCCTAAGATAAAATCAACAGTGTCCCACTTTTAATTTGTGCGTGCAAGTGCAACTTTACATTTTGGTATATTTATCTATTATTATATATTTTTGCCGTCGTTAATACCTACCAAAGTGGTCCAAAGAAGGTCAGCTGGTAAAGTACTGACAGCGTCATTGGCTACTAATGGCTACACAGAAGAGTCGCTGACCAAGTTGATGCTGGTTCTGATAGGACGGAGTCAGAACACACGGATATCAACGACCATTTTTGGTGACAAAAAGGCACTTGTGTAATATTATATGGCTGGTGCAAAGAAAATAATTAATAGATAGATGCAGAGACAGGAAACGCCTTTCAGTATGACTCTCATTACCAATCGGGGCCAACTATTATATATGATGTCATTTCCAAAACTGAGTTGGTGGGGTGGATATATGTATGATGGTTGGGGGCTTGGATATGTGTAAGATGGTTGGGGGGGTGGATATGTGTACGATGGTTGGGGGGGTGGGGGGTGGATGAGTAGGAGGGGGTTCTCATCCTTTCTTATCTACCATGTCGCCCGATCGATAACTAGGACATCTAGATAAGGCCTCGCAAGTCTTCTGCACACACAGTTATCCTGCTGAATACACGCACACACACACACACACACACATACACACACACACACACACACACACACACGCACGCACACACACACACACACACACACACACACAAAAGGTTTCATAGATTGCAAAGCGTACACAAAAATTCTAACACATATTCACTCACAGCTTCATGAACAACAACAAAAAAAAAACCCCACATGCACACTCACATATAATTTTCAATCTCTTGCCTCTTAAATGACCCGCCCACCAATCTACGGGTCGGGATGCACATCACTGATGTCTCTGCAGCGCCCCGCCTGCACTGTCCATCGCCCGCCCTCGGCATGAAATTTGTCAGTAAGCTGTGGCGTTTTACGCTTGATGGACCGCTGACTATTTCCTGTTATAGAAAGCACATCTGCTTTCTGCATCCAGGCTCCAGCCGTTTGTGTCCCCGGAGGCGGCGTTAAATAAACACTACTGCTTTTTATAACGTTTCAACCCGGCCTGTACTCTTGCTCTGAGGTGACCCTGAGTGACTGTACAGACACAAAGAGGGGAGAGGGGTGGGCGGGGAATGTGGATGGATGTACCGGACGGAGTAAATCAACTGTATTCCACTCGCACACTGTACATTGGGCTCGCTTGACATTTTAAATCTCATTTTGATTGTGCTAAGACCGCATCTCGAAGGGCTTCTTTTTGATCTCATTCTGAAATTCAGCGCAGCTCCCGCTCTCCGGCTCACACCACGTCCCACTCCCTCTTATGGCTGCCTTCTTCCCTTCATTCTCTATGTTATCAGTGCAGCTTGTGCGCTTTTAACAGGCTAATGTGTGCCGGTACAAGTGTGTGAGCGCATGTGTGTGCGGTTGGATGACCGGCCGGGGTCTTTGAACACTAAGACCTGGATGAAGGATTGAAAGGCCTCCCGAAACCCCTTGCAAGCCCCTTCAGCCAGCGCTGACACCCTCCGGGGGCCGAGCAGCTAGGGATGGGAGATCAAAACTGAAGAGACGAGGCCAAGAGGTCGACATGAAGCAAAAGATCCGGAGAGCATCTACAGTCCAATGAAGTAACTGTTGTCTCTGCGGAATTTCTAAAAGGGTCAGCACAGTGAGCAAAAAGGCAGGAAAAGTATGTTTCTCTGAAATATTGGCTCCTCAAGATAAGATCGGGTTGAAACATTGCCTTGAGGGGCTATGTCAGGTCCAATGGCATCCGATTCCGGTGATGGTCTGAAAGATATCAGGCTGGAATTTTTTTCACGTGCCTGCTGAATTCCTGAATTCTCAATTTTGAGTCACCAGGAAGAAGTAACTTCTGAATGTTGCATTTGTATTCAGAAGGGATGGGTGAGTCATGGCGAGGGTTCATTTCGCATTTTGGCCCGATCCAATCGTCAAAGTCTGCCGTGATTTCTATGAAAGTCTAACAATGCAGTAAGACTCGGTCGCTCTCGCTCGCCTTGGCCTCCCACTAAAGAATATTGTTAAAGTACAAACTACTTAAAAGCCACTTCCAATTGCCTCCCACTCGCTACTTTACAATTCAATGAGAGACAATTAAACAAGTGAGTAGCCTTAGCCATGACACAGACACAATGAAGCACTGTGATGGCAATCAATAGCGAGTCTGCGATTCACCATTCAAGGTTAGAAATTTAGCGCTACTCTATGTAGGCTAATGGTCATTGAATGTTGGTCTGAACAAATCCCTGGATGAGTCCTCCGGGAATAATCTTTAGTTCCTTCACTGACACTTTCAACAATTAGTCTGCCCTTGCCCCATCCATCACTAGTCAAAAACTGCACCTGCGGCACATTAGAATTAAAAACAAGCAACAATAAAAAGAGTTCAGAGGGCATTACTCATTTAATTATTTATCCGCTGTTTTGGTAAACACATGCACAGTTTAATGAATATTTTGACTGTAATCGGCTCTATCTCAGAGTCTCTGGATTTGTCTTTTATTTCTCTCTCCTAACCTTCATCAGTAGAGTGAAGAGCAGCTGAAGACACATATGGACATTGATTTTCGCCCAAAGCCATGTGGGCTGAACTTAAGGAGAGCTTGTCAGAAGAGTTGAAGTAAAGGGAAAGCAAGAGAGAGAGAGAGAGAGAGAGAGAGAGAGAGAATGAAAGTATGAAAGAAAGAGAGAAAGGGAAGGCGGAAACCTCCCTGAACAAGCATCTGACGAGAACAAGGTGCCGGCCTGACCCGCAGCACCTTCGGCATTTGGAAACCGAGAGGAAAAAATGCTGAAACAACAATGAGACAAAAGAAAGGAGGCAAAAATAACAAAAGAAAAGGAGGCGCTTTATTCCCCCCACTTAGTGCTTGCCTTTTCTACATTTTCAACAAAGAAATTAATGCCCACTTCGAGTGTCTCCGTTGGGCCACAATCTGTCGGCACGCTTTGATGTGCTCATTGTAGCCTCCTCTGAAGTTCTGTACGGGTTCCCGTAACAAAGGGAATAGAATAGGAGGATAAAAAAAGACGAAAGAGAGAGAGAGAGGCCTGTTTTTGTATTTGGCAAGGCATTGCTTGTATTCCTAGCGGACATTCTGCTTTCAGTTCTTGTTCCTCAAGCTCTTTTCCCTCTGCCCACCGCTCCTCCTCCCCGGCGCTGGTCCTCGTTGGAAGGATTGGACTTGGAGAAAGTTAACGATTGAACAGGTAAGCCTAATTTCAGTTTGATGTTTATTCACGCATTTTCCCCAACCCTGCAGCGTTCTTCCCAAGACCCCACAGAGGTGGGTTCTTTCTCCTCTTTTAAGTGCTTAAATTTTCCTCGGTCCAGCTTCCAAAAGGTTTGAATACTGATCCAGCAACATCGATCAACTCAAGGTCAGGAGAGTCCGACTATAGAATACTTTTAAAACGGCATTTCTTCATATTGTAGCCAGTTACAAAACAAGGTAATAAATGTAGGTAGGACCATATCTTCTCCTTTTAGCTCTCTTTTGGACCCCAAAAACTCATGATAATATCATGCTGTTCACCACACACCTTGCTACGTCTGCCTGCTGCTTATGTCAGTCCACCTGTAGCTGCCGAAAGAAAAACCGAGTCTCTGGGTTGTAAAACCGGCGCAATGGGCTGAAAGACACTAAAATGCTCCACAAGCTGTGAGCGCTGCTGTATCGACTAGAATTATCCGTCACTCGCTTTTACATTTAAAAAAAAAAAGTGACCTATTTTAGCTTTTAATATTTACAGTTCAGCCCCTCATATTTGGATTTTGTGTGAATTCATATAAAGCCCGCCCACCTGCAGCCCTGACCCAGGAAGAGCAGAGGAGAGAGACTTTATTAGCCTTCAGTCCAACCTCAGAACCTGGATGCTGTTATTGGCTGGGGGCCACAAACCCCCTACCCAAGGGTTAATGTGCTTAAATGCCTCCATGCTGCAAAAATAATAATGACAATGAGAAAATACATCCAGATAAAGGGTCGCTATAGACCCTGTCACACACTTCTAGTGGGACATAACTGATAACTGGGAGGGGATTCTAAGGCTTCAGCTATGCCAAAGCATAATTTAACATAATTCTAATACTTTTGGAAATGCTTCTCGAAATGAAGAGTCCTTTTTTTTTATCTTAAAGAAAAGAAGAAAAAACAAAACAAGGTCCTCTTCTGTTGTCTTCCAAATGTTTCCGTGACAGTTGAAGTAATGATTCATCCACTGAGATGAAAGAAAGTCTTTCGTCAGTATTGGAAAATGGCTACACCTCACAGTTACTCTCAGCAGAGTTTAAACTCCATCTGCTGATAAAGATCGGGAGAGGTGATGGAAAATACTCCGGCACAGCCACCTGCCTTACCACCTCCTGTTTTATGACACAAATTCCCACAAAACTTTACGATTACAGATTTAAGCAGCGTCCTGTGAAATCTTTGTCAAGGCCTTGAATTCTCAGATAAAAATCTTTGCAGCACATTTTTTTATACACGTGTATATGTCCTTTTTTTAGCCTGATCATCACAGCTTTGGCTCATTAATGGTCAGAGACAAGTCTTCCATGAACTGGCTTAATTTTGAGAAAGTTCGGTTGTATATTTCTGACTGTAAGAGGGTTTTTTTCTTTGATTTGAATTTTTTTTTCTTTTTTACGAAAAACTATTTTTTTTCAGGAATAACTGTCAGAGTTCAGTCAGGAAGATTTATTGTACAATGCAGGGAACTGGCGGCTTTTCCTGGATAATACCTTTGCTGTCGGAGATTACAGCCTAGGCCTAGTTACTCATTAATAATAGCAAGCAGAAATCAATGTGGAATCACCATCTGTCTTATTCCTTGCTAAAATGTTTCATTTCAAATCACTCTTACAGTTTTCCTGCCTACCCACAATGCTTTGTTTCTCCTGCTGTAGCCGCATTCGCCCCTCCTTTAAAAGTTCATCTCAAAATTGTCTATTGATACATGGAAACCGTGGACCTTGATGAAACACTAACTCTTAGTTCAACATCTGTACAATAAATGCTTATTACTGAAAAACGATACACAGTCGGTCCAAGGCTGCACAGCTAGATTTCTGCTGCCTGAAATCAATCACCGCCCTCAATCTGAGGAGCACACACATCCCTTGTTTCACATCAAAAGGGTGTCTGCGTTTTCCATGTTGTGTAAGCCTGTTCTTATTCTGTACACTTGACCTTCTGGCACCAAGGCCCAGTTAAGGCTGATAGAGACAACAAACAAAGAGCGATCGCTATCTCCCAGATCATTACGCAACTGACGCCGGGGAAGGCACTGTACAGAAATAGCCAAAGGGCAAGGTGGACAGCCCATAGTCAGGGCTCATCTTTCACACAGCCTGTACACCTGCAAGCTGACACACATGCACTCACAAGCACACACAGATACATCATACACCATCTTGTAAGCCATCACAGGGACACGCATTTACCGTGCACACATGCACATACAACAGCTGTTGTCATTGTGTGGAAACCTCACCAGCAAGGGTACCAGCCTGAGATAAATCTACAACCCCCCGCCTGGATTGGCTCACAAATACACAATGTTTTCTTGAGTAATTGATTGACACGTAGATACCAGGTTGCAGGGTCAGCAGAAACTTCACCGCATCAGCAGTGAGCCTAATCAAGAAGGATAGGGAGATTCTCCGAAGCCGCAGCCTCACCTGAACTACGCATTCACTCTACACATAGGCAGACATTACAAAGATCTACTTTGAATTACCCAAAGCAACGCCACTCTAATGGGGGTGAAGGTACATCTAATGTTAGACCGGGAGACTGTAATTCTACAGAGATTTCTTTTTATTATTTTTGTATTGAAAAGCTTGGGAAATATTCGATGTGCCTGATAAAGATTAAAAATGTACAGTCCAGTACACACAAGATTTTATGTCAGGATTGTAGATCGCAGACATAATCATATTCACCATGATTGAATATTACATTGAATATTGAGTGACGAAGGAAAAGCAGCAAATTTAGCGGTAAAGTCAGTGACACAGCTGAAAAACACAGAAAACCACAAGCTAAATAAAATACCATTGTTTATGCAGTACCGTTGCATCTCTAAAGATGTTGGATTCTTCATAAAAATGGTGAAAGTGGTAAATCCTCAATCTGGTAATGATTTCAGATATTTGGCTGCTCGGCAAGTGTCAAGATTTTTATTTTGTTTTCTGTTTTTTGAAATATATCAGATACTGATGACAAAACAATGTGTTGTACGTCTTTAAAAGGGCATATGTTCTGATAAAAAATGTTTTACGCTGATCCAATTGTACTTGGCAGTTTTTTTTAAACGGTTAAATATTTCAAAAATAAAACTTTTCAGTACACAAATGTGATTGTTACATGTCACAAAGACATTTAAGACATCAAGTCAAAGCCATAAATGCCCGGGATAAATCCCTACTTCTTCTACTAGACAGGTAGATTGGTCCAATCCGCCCTAAACTTCAAAAGTTTTTCTACGTCTATCGTACTTACTTCAATAATATGTCTACTATTACTATTAGAAGGCTTAAGGATTTCCTACCATGAAACAGGCCAGGCTCATATTTACTTTATTTTGTGTCCTGGGATGGCAAATAACCAAGTAAGCTACTAAAAATGGGACATCTGAGCGTTCACCTGGTGGTGTAGATCTAACTCACCACAGATGAAGTATTTACGCTAGTTTACGGCCATCTTCACTCATTCAGTTTCATCTTGGAGTTTGAGAAAATCATCTTTATAAACCGTACAGCACAGCAGATTCTCCATGTGCCTGTTAGTGAAAGTGGGTTTTTTTCATCTCCATTGGTTTTCACAGTGAAGCCAAAAAAGCTCATAAAAAGTTTTTCTTGGTTCAACTTTGACCTTTATTTGTACGGTTGATGTGTTTGCATTTGATGTTTCCTTTCCGGTAGAAATATAACTGACTCTTCAGTTAGTTAGTTTTAGTTAAACTTGTCAAATCGTTGGAGAGAAGGTGACCTTTCTTACGAGCTGACTCGGGCTTTCCTTCTCCCATCAACCTCTTGTTATTTCACTGCAACCCTGTAACCATATCTGAACACTTTGATGTGCAACGTGATCAGCAGCGTGAGCCACGAACTGAGGCCAAAGTATGAAAATAAGAACCAAGTTGTAATAAACCACAATTATCTTTTTGCAGTATTTTTGCACAGACATCAGTTAGCAATGCCATTCTGTTAGGGGTTATTCATTTATCAGGCAGTGCCCATGGCTGGCCAGTAACCAACCATCAAAGGCTTTGCCCCAATACCACTGAGCAATCGCTAAAATAAAGCCGAGTTTCTAATTTCTCCTTCCCTCTTTTGCTGCCATCTCTCCTCCCACCCTTAGGCTCCATCTATGCAATAAAAATAAAGTGAATAAAGTTCCCCTTTGAAGAATGGACAGATAGAGAGAAAGGGCTAAAGCGACAGAATGAGAAAGCGGCAAGGGGGAGGAGTGAGCAGTGGGGGGCCTGATGGAGGAGTGGTGAGCGAGGGGCAGTATATGTGTGCGAGGGAGATTGGAGGTGCTGGGGGGCAAGTGATGGGAGTGCAATTAAAAGTGCATACAGTGGCAAAAATGTGGGGGCTTTCAAGGCGTAGTAGCCGCAGACCTTTATGGGGGGAACTCATTACACTAAAGCAATGCGGTTGAGGAATTGGTGGGCTCCGCTAAAAGATAATTTAGAACAGTCCAGGAAGTACTAAAGCCATCTATCGGGGTTCCCCAAACTCATGTTTCTCTTCTACGGCCGTACTTCACTTTCTAGAGATATTAAGCCAAGTGTAAAGATTGTTAGCCAAAGTTTGGCCTAGCAGATATCTTCTGCGGAGGATGTCTGGATCTGTGGCCTCCTTCTGGTTTGATGTCCTGAGTCCTAAAAAAAAAAGTAGACAACTTTCACAGTCAACTTTCCAGTGAAGTTGGTCCCAGGTCGATTCCAAATCATGGATAGTGAGTGTTTACAGGCATGTTTTTTCAATTCAATTTCATTTCAATGCCAAATCACATTAAAATTCAAATAAAAAAAGGTTTACATGCTTGAAACATATCACATATCAATTACAATCAATTCAATAAACTCACAAATTTTGTATCTGAATTATAAACTCATTTCAATGTAACATTTGCAGGACGTTTGAATATTGAAGGATAAATGAATAGCAGTAAAAGTTAGTGGATGAAGCAGTAATACAGCAGAAATCACAGAAAATGACATAAAAAAACGTAACATTTCAACTTAAGTTAATAACTTGTGTTTTGCTCAAACTTTTGTTAAAGCGTGTTTTTAGAAAACTATGATTTGACTTTTATTATGCTTTTATTGTTGCAGTATTAACTTGTCAAAATTCTGTTCAGTCCTCAAATACTCAAATACCCTAATATGCTAAAACAATCCCCATTATAGAATCAGACTTTCTCAGCAGCCATGGTTAATGGCATCTTTGGCCCATTGGGTCCCCCAGGGCTCCATACTGGGCCCATTACTCCTTTAAACATACATGCATACATTAAAACGTCACTGGTTCATATTATGAACAAGTTCATTCAAGTATTTTACAGTTTTCCACAAGAAAACTTTTGGGGGACAATCATTGAATTATCTAAAATCAATCTAAAACAAGCAGGAGTTTGAAATGAAGTTTTGTTATGATGTCATTATACTAATCTTTACAGCTCGGATTTATCGGGGACTCAAGCTTGGGAACCACAAAACTCCTTTTTTATTGAAAAATGAGCAATGAGTTGAAACCTTTCCCAAACCGTTGAAACCCAATGGCAACTAAATCCGATACTTAATAGTTAAATATTGTCTCACTCCGCTTCAAACTTTTTTGTTAAAAACAGTCTGGGACTGATGATTTCAGTCGTAATTTGACTTTGATTGACCACATGAGAATCATTCCAAACATCCTTCAGCAAATAGATTATGTCCACATCTTTCACTGGTTTACCTAATCAAGACTTCATGCCAGCAGAAGAGAGAGAAGGTTCTTCAGCGTTTGTCCATTGTTGTACAGTTCTAGAGCGAATAAGCAGAATAACATTTGTAGAGTTGAGCGAGTACTGAACTGAAACAAGTATTGAGTACAGATGTCAATATCTGAACTTCAGTACTTCAGTTTCTGACGGATGAATTATTCATTCAGTTTTATGGGAAAAAAACAAACAACGTTTACTCTTGAGATTACCAACTGTTATGAAGCCCAATTCTGTTCTGGAGAGAGTTTATCAAGAATATGAAAATACATAAGCAGTTTCTTATATCATCATATAAACATAAGGCTTAAATTGGCAACTTATGTTTATTGTCTCCACATTTTGGATTTTAGCCAAACCCATCCACAACACAAAAACAGCTACGGATGATTAAGGTATCATTTACTGACTCCTTATGTGTATTTTTTTTTGTTACATAAAACAGTGACCTTTTGCTGCAGTTTGTGCTTCCGTTTACAAAACAACACTTTTCTGAAAACGTAAACTTTTGAAAACACGTTCCAGATTGTTAAATATTGAAAGGGCTACCGTTTCTGTCTCCGTGTAAACTGGGGAAAACAGCGACAACAAGGCCCCACTTTCCACATGGCCGTCCCGTTTTCAGCCTTGCACACAATAATAACAAAAGCAACAGCGAACTGTCGAGTATTATGTTTTTGAATCTGCTGCATTAATGAAACATTCCACTGCAAACTGTAGAGTTTCTGCGGCGTTACTGCGATCAGTGGAAACGATCATCGGGTCAATTTCCATCATTTTTGCGGATATGAATGCGCGATGATCATTTTCACAAAGTTGTCATAAGAACATGAAAAGTTTTTTTTTTTAAATCTAAGGGAAAAACTTTGTTTTTATGCTGAAACAGTGTCACATAAACGGAGCCTTAGCCGGATGAACAGATACGGACAGAGATAATGATGCACTTGCTCATTTCTATAGCGTACTCATTTTCCTGCTTCAGGCGCATCTGTTTTTTTCACTTTTGGTCACAAAGCTGTCAGACCCAGAGGCCCACTTACTGTAAGCGTACGTGTGTGTGTGTGTGTGTGTGTGTGTGTGTGTTCAGTGCAGTATCTCTGGGCCATTCTCTCCTTTCCTCACCTTGTGCAAGCCATAATAGCCTGTGATGGATCACGGAGCTGACGTGTCTAATTGCATTCCTTTCTACTCTGTTCTGTAATGACAGCTGTTTTAAGGGCAAACTTCACCCACTGTGAGTGTTAAACACCGTACGCCGCTCTAGAAACCTATACGCACTTGCATCAAAAAGACATGCATGCACCATTTGTCTCTATTAATCCACATATGTGTGCATGCAATGCAGTGAATAAGTGAAAAATCTAAAACGGAAAAAATGTGTTTATGCAAAGGCTGAGCTTGCAGTGGCAAGAGATAAATTATCCCTGCATCGGTAGGAACAGCTTTTTAAAAGGCGTGCAAAGGCAACGACACTGGAATCGCTCATCTCATCGCTCTGACATATAAGTGCAAAAACAAGAACGCCCCATGTGAGGCGTATTAATCATACCATACCATACCATACCATCGTCATACCATATTTTGGCTGCTTGAAAGCATTCATGCTATAGAAGAAGACAGGGAGATATGGGGAAGGCAGTAAGGCTGCACGGCTAATCACATTCTAATCTTAATCAGGATTTTGGGTTTCCACCATTAAAGGAACGAGATCGCGTGATATTAACGTTTAAAAAAAGCCTGCTGCACTCGTAGTGTGCTCCACTGCAAAGCTTCTTAAATGCACTGCTAAACATGAATAAAAGAAGGCTAAGAAGAAACATTGCTAACGTGAGTCAACCATCATCCATCACCGGGAAGCTGTGGCTGTTAGAGGGGTTGTGCCCCATATACAGATACTGATTATTGCTAGCTGTTAGCAAAGGTTAACTTGTGCTTGGGTTAGCTTGCACAAACTGGTCACATAAATATTTTCCATGTCTTTCTCAAAAGAGAAGCATGAGACCCTTAACGTCATGGTTGTGAGTTCAAGACCCACGTTTGGCGTCGCTTGTTTTGGGGCGGCTGTAATTGAGGACTCGGCAACTCTCCTGCAAAGAACTACCGTTCTACCTGAGCAAAAGGTCAGCGGTTTAGATCACAGGATTGTGATATGTGGACGCCTGCAGTCCACAGGTTGTAGGGGTCTTTGATCGAGATCCTGAATCCCAGTTTTCTCCCTGGGTGCTTCTCAGACACCCGTGAAGACAACATCTGTAGGCACCCGTTCCAGCTCAGAGACACGCTGAAATCACCAGGTCCTGTAGCATTTACTTCTAAACATCAGAATCAGAATCAGCTTTATTCGCCTGGTATAAATAAATATACAAGGGATTTCTACTCCGGTGCCGAGCTCTCACAGTAGGAACATCATATAAAATCATTTTAATTAAATGGACAAGGTAATAAACAAATATACAAGCTATAAACATTGTCAGTAATGGAGGCTTCAGAAAAGTGGTCAACGCACTGGAAAGAAATTGTGCGATTCACCTGTTTAATTGTTTTTTCAAACTGGCGTCACCTGCTCTGTCTGCTAAATTTGACAAAAACAGAGGGATCTCCCAACTGTCGAGTGCTTTGCCACGACCTCTGACCTGTGCTCAGGAGGACAGTGGAGCCACACATGAGCATGACAGTTCAGTGTTAGATCAATCTAATGATGGTGATCAGGATTATCATTTTGGCCTGAATGGTGCAGCCCTAGAAGACAGTGGGGATGATGAGAGATGAAGAGGCAGGGAGGAAAAGTAAGTGACAGAAGAGGAGAAGCAAGGATAAACCAGAGGGGATGGGAGGAGAGCTGGCATTCTTTCATGTCACACTTAGTGTTCACACCGTGGACATAACGCATAAAAGATGACCAGACTCTGCGATGGACGAGCGAGGTCTGAGAGGACAACTCAACAGGCCATTAGTGCTCCATAAATGATAATTTATGCGTCCATGTTGAAATCCGGCCACGGGAGCTTCATCAGCAGCTCCTTCACAGTGTCTTCTACCACTAATTACAGGGTCAAAAAAGCAATTTGTACCATTCGGGAACAGCCTCTGTTCTTTCTCACATTCTCCCTGCATGTCTCTGCGACAGGCACACACTCACACACACACACACACACACACACATGAATACAGAAAAATGATAAACGCACATAAACACCCCGCACATTATGCAAAGGCACCAGCTGCTGGTAACACCTCCCCAACAGGCTGGCAAGAGGGTGAGGAGAGAAATAGTGGTGGAGAAGGTGGTGGTGGTGGTGGTGGGGGGGAGATCATGGTTGGTTGGATGGGTTGGAGGGTGGCGGGTGATGAAAGAGTGAGAAGGAGTGAGAGCGGCGGAGGACAGAGCAGGCATGATGAGAGCTGTTATCAGCTTTGTTTGCAGGCCTTTTCTAAAATAGGGAGAGTCGTCGCTGCATGTAGATGTTTCTATTTCCACATGATATGCTTTTTCTTTTTCCTCCTCTAACTTGCAAATAAGCAAAACTCAGAGCAATAAAAAGACAAGAAATCCTGAGAGTCAAAACTGCGCAGGCTCTTATGCGGCGTTGCCCTCCGTCCCTGTAGCAGGAACTGAGGTTGCAAGGCACATTTGTGCTTTATGCATGATGTGGTTAGGGAAGAGGTTGAGTGGGCACACACACACACACACACACACACACAAGCAGACACAGACACATACACACAAACACACACACACACACACACACACACACACACACACACACACACACACACACACACACACACACACACACACACACACACACACACACACACACACAAGCAGACACAGACACATACACACAAACACACACACAGTGTAAGGGACAGGCCACTGCTTTCAGAGGCATGTCAACTGGACACATTAACTTATAAAATACCCCCCCCTTTCCATGAAATATGCAGCGCCGGGCCGCGGGATGGAAGTTCACTATCCATAATTGATGTAAATGAGGAGCTCTCCGACGGCAAACACTGTGCAAATCTGTCCTTCTTTGTGTGTCGCAGGGTAAATAGACTTGTGGGCTGAATTTTAAGTCGCCAGAGGTAAAGTCATATCTTGTACCATCATGCACCCTGAGCTTCTGAAGCCTTGCATCGCAGCTAAGAACAAAACCGGAGACAATGGGAGATGCGGCGCGGCGTTGAGTTGTGAGTATATTAATAACCGCCCGCGACAGAGTGAGAAAAGGTGGAGAGGGAGAGAAAGCGACTGCGAGCCAAACATGGTGAAATCTTTTTCTTGACACATGCACAAATTGAAATCTTCCATATTGACCTTGTATGAATTGATAACATCCTGGCACTTCAATAATGGATGCACCCCCAGCCCCACCCCCACACCCCCACACCCACCCGCTTTTCTCAGATTCCATGTCTGCCAAGGAGCTGGATGTTTCACTTGGCTGGCCTGGAAGCAGAATGAATATTTTACCGAGCATAACTGCCATCTCTTTCTCCATCAGCGTATCTGACATGCAAACGAACACGACGATCGTGTGTTCACGCAGGATAAGTGAGGTGAAGGTGATAGCACACAATGCAGACGAAATGACGCTCCCTCCCTTTTTCTGATCCCTCGCTTATTCTCTCTGCCACCAGTCATCAAGTTTTACTTCACCCACTCAGTGGAGTCTAAATAGAGGACGTCCTACTGACCGGGTTTGCACTTAATGCAGGCATCATAAACCACGTACACCCCAAACACGTACAGAACATGTGCAAACATGCACTACATGCAGCGGGATGCTTAGGGACCGTCTACAAAGTGAAAATAAATACAAGAGGGAGATTCAGGGAAAATGCAAAAAATATGTGCATCACAGGACTAGTTTCCACCGTTATGTGCACATTAATTAATTTTGTCCTTTTGATTGTGTATTTAATTTTGTAATATGCATTTCATTTATATTTTTCATACACTTTTAGGGAGATATGTGTGACCTGTGACCCCTCTTCCTTTTATAGACGAGAGGATTAGGGCCACTTTTGGCTACATTCATTTTTGGGGCGGAATTTTGACTTTATTCTTGGAGTTCTGACTCAAATCTCAGTAATTTTGTAAATTTGAACTTTGAATTCTGACTTTTATTCTCAGAATACATTACATATTTTTGGAATTCCCGAGTTTGAAGTCAAAATTCTGATGAATTTAATCAGAAATCCCCCAAAACTTGACGTAGTCCATATGTGGCCCTAATCCTTTTCTGTACTTTTACAATATGGATACATTTAAAAGTTATTTCTCTCTCTCTGACTTCTATCATTCCTTCAAACGTAGCTGAATACCAAATTAGTTACGTCAGATCCGGTGCAATGAATGACATCACCATTATTGGATTGAGGAACATGTAAGTATATGACGGGACGACACAAATTATAGATATGTATAGTCCTGGATTCACACAATATCATGATGTAGCATGTGTGGGAGGTGTGAGTGGATTTATGAGCAATAAATCATGGTGAATAAAGGAAAGAAATAACAGCCATCACCTGAGCTTCATTTGTTTGTGATCCCCAATGTTGAAGCTGTCTCGATCCCAAAAATGCAATCATTGGATCCCCAGCCATTTCTGATGTTGGACAGCACTGATCAGCCATAACATTAAAACCACCTGCCATGTGTTGATCTAAGAACTGTGTGTTCTTACAATTTTCTATCAGCAGCAATATTAACTTTTTCAGCAATTTAAGCAGCAGTGACTCCTCTGGGAAATTAGACAACATGGACTAGCCTTCACTCCCCATGCACATCAATGAGCCTTAAGCACCGGTGATCAAGTCACCATGAAACTGTTTATGGCACTTTGGTAGGTACTACCCACCGCACACCTGCAATTCTGGAGATGCTCTGACCCAGTGTCGTAGCCTTCACAATTTTTCCCTGGTCAAAGTCACTCAGATCCTTCCACTTGTCCATTTTTCCTGCTTCCAACACTTCAAAAAAAAAAACAAAAACAAAAAAATAGAACTTGCTAACTGTTGAATTGTAACGAGATATTCCATGCTATTCTGACTTCACGTGTCAGTGGTCATAATGTTTTGGCTTGTGGGTGTATACTAGCATACTATAAGAAGAGACAATCAGCTCTATGGGAAGGTTACGAAGTGGAAAAATCCAAATAATACCAAGGCAAGACTGAAATTTGCCAACCATTCTTGAGCCACGGGTCATGACTTCTTACTGTCCACATATATTAAACATGAATAAGATGAGGCGTTTACTGACCATCAACGGCCTATATGCCTGGGACGGCATATAGCTCTCATAAAATCTAGAAACAGCGGCCATTGGATTCCTGCACATTCTGTTATGAAAAGTGAACTGAACATTTAGTTAGTTACACAATAATGAGCCCATGTCATAGAAAATCTGACATAGTGAAAGTGACGAAATGACTCTTCACTCTGCAGCCTGGTTCCCACATTGGTTAGCATCGCTAACCTCTAATCCTAACCCTACAACAATAAAATACCCAGCTTATCCCAGCATTGCACTGGAGAACTGATCACATTATGTAAACAGTGGTCTTCAATTTTCTTCCACCTCTGTCAGTTATTCATGATGCATCTAGCACGATTAATGAAAATGGATCACCAGCAGCGGACTCTGCAAAGGGCGGGATGCTCCAACCTCACATGTAAAGAGAAAGATAAGCTTTTCTTTTAAGCTTTTCAAGTCCAAAGGTTGCAATAGAAAAGATCTGGGAAGATATTATTGTTTAGAATGTTTCAATGGATGTGTGAGCATTAGAACTGGACCAAGGAACAACTGAAGAAGGAGATCTGGTCTGATGAATCATGTTTTCTTTTACATCACGTGGACGGCTAAGTGCGTCTGCCTCTCTATGTGCAGCCCATATGGCATTGTGGGAAGAAGAATACTGAGGACGGCAGTGCCAAGTTTTGGACAATGTCCTGCTAAGGTCCTGGAATTCACATGGTCTTTACTTTAATACCTCTCACCTAAACATTGCAGCAGACTAAGTACCCCATTCTTGGAAACAGTAATGGTACCGGCCTCCTCCAGCAGTATGACATTCCCTTCACCACTGAGAGAATGGTTTGGGAATGGTTTGAGGAACACAACGGACTGTTCAAGATATTGGCCTCCAGATCAAACCGATCCACCAAGTCCAATCCGTTCTGGAACCACAGTTCAACTTACAGAATCTGCTTCTTCTTCTTCTTCTTTGGTCTAAGAGTTAAGCAGACACTGCAGTTAGATGACGCTTCTGTCGCTGAGGACTGTGAGGTTCTATGGGGACCAATGAAATAGGCTGGTTCGGCTATCTGATTAGAAAGCTTCCATTTGGTGGTTTTCCAGGTATGTCCAACTGGGAGGTGATCCCGAGATGGACCCAAAACCTGCTTGAGGGACTGTATATCTCATCTAGACTGGGAAAGCCTCAGGATTCCCCAGGAAGAGCTGGAGGGTGTTGCTGAGGAGAGGGACTTCTGGAATGCCCCTCATAGCCTGCTGCCACCGCGACCCAACACTGGATAAGTGCATGAAAACAGATAGATATGCAATAGTTGGGATTTCCAGTGTTATTGGTGACTGCAGTAATATCCAAGAAAGTAATGCTGGCAGACTACAGAACAAATTTCTGCAAATTTAGAAAGCAGTATTACCTTACAGCAATAGTAGCTTCTTTTTTTTCTTTTTGTTACTCCCAGTGTAATGCGACAATCACCTACGCCTCCTCTCTCTCCCTCCTCAGGGTCAAATCAATGGCCGTTGTTTGCGTCCTCTGATCTGGTGAATAAACCAGGGGACAGAGCTTGGATGTAGTTACCGCCGCATCCCTCCTGCAAATACTTCAAGGTCAATATCCGACTCACAAGGAGTAGAGCAACGACGCAGCCTCTGGTTTCTCCTTTCTTGCAAACTGACCTCTTTCTTTTCCTCTCTCTCTCTTTTTACTGCGCCGCGCCTTCTGCTGAACGGTTACTACTAATCAAGCCTTGACTGGAGTCTTGATTTTAATCACCCTTGCCAAATTCCTACAGGCAAATAGCCATGAAAAATTTACCAGTAATTCTTCACCTTGTGCTGTGCAGCTATTTGTTGTCTGACTTTAAACTGTGTAAAATAATATATTATTGAATTCCAGGGAGGAGAGCAGAGGGGAGGCGAGCGGAGGGAGGGCAAGGCACAGAGGGAGACCAAGGTCGGCTGGTTTTGCCCGAGGAGCCGTCGATCAATATCATTTGGTCAATAACTTCTTTATTACTACCACTATCACTCCGAGCGATATCATTTTTAAAACTTTTTTTTTCTCTCTGCTCAAATATTGAACCATGTGCCAACTAAAATGCAAAGCCGCGTCGCATAAAAGCCAAATGGATGCTTTGCAATTCTAATATTTGCTATTCAAACACATTCATTTGACCGGGGAAAAAACTGAGATGGGCTCCGTCTCTATATTATCATTTGTCCTTATTTACTATTTCACATATTGATCTGCCCCGTTTTTGCATAATTATTGATTGAGGGCATGACTTGCCGATGTCTGATTGTTCTTTAATAGAAGCATGAGCTCATAATGCGAAAGTGGCGGCTGTGGAAAGAATCTTGCAAGACAATCCCACGTGGCCCGACGAAAAGAGGTTCACAGCCGGAGGAGATGTTACGGTTGAAGCTCCAGTGGAGATTGCATCTGCATTAATCAAACCATGAAAGCAGGCCTGCTAGTCTCAAGATTATGAAATATTCGTAGTATATTTTGTCCTTGTTTCTTGAGACATACACATTTCATCGCATCAGTTCTCTTTTACTAGAATTACTTTGGAGCGTTTTCTCGTGGTTCTTCATACAGAGACGGTCAAATTATGAGACTCATGACTTTTTTCGGGGACTGTTTCCTGACAATGGTGGACTTTAGAAGTTAAGGTTGATTTGAAGGTTGATTTTTCAAGATATTTCATAATTTAGTCTTTGTCCTCTGTCCTTAGTATCGATTAGTACATTATCCAGTTACTTCTTTTTTTTTTGCCAAGCTAAGTTTAGAGTATCCCGGGAATATCATGGAATTGTCATCGTCAATTTAATACGCAAATAGATTTGGGGCGAGGAAGTATTTGAGTTATTTTAGGAAAGTTCAGCTTTTTATTTCTGACACTAGGGAGAACTTTATCTTTATATGTTTTCAGCCCATCCTTTCCCAAACGTTAGCCTTTTTAAGTGAAAATTTGGTTTATATGAATGGAATCGAGGAGCTCTAGCTAGTAAAAATAATAAAAGAACATTCTGAATTGACTCACTAGAGGGAGCTTAGAGTGACCTTTTTAAGAATAATACGTTTTTTTGGACATAATTCATGACTTAAACAAAACCATTTCATGTATCATTTTCAAATCTCCATAGACCTTATTGAAAGGAAGCACTGGATTGATTTTAGGATCCTTTGCAGGCTTTTCTTACATATATCATATTTTTCTCTACAAGTTCATATTTTATGCCCTAATTTGGGTTTTTCTATTAAAAAAAAACACTGTTTTTTGGATTTTAATTCCGTGACCTGTTGAACTGATTGAGTCCAAATTTGGTGTATATATATATATATATATATATATATATATATATATATATATATATATATATATATACCGACTCGAGGAGATATACATTTTATGTATCCAATTTTTTGTCTAATAGTTCAGATTTTATTCACTTCTGTTTAGGACTCATTACTATCTTTTTACATTTTTTTGAAACATACCTTTCTAACGGTTGTTCCAGTTTAGTCCAGATGAGGTGCATGTGAATCAACTTAAGGAGATCTTTCATGTATTTATATCTATATCATATTTTGCTCTCATAGTTTATAATTTCCTCACAGGGGGATCTCTGTTTTTTAACAACAGATACTCTTAATAATAATAATAATAATAATACATTCATTTATAATGCACTTTACATTGGGATCAAATCTCAAAGTGCTACAAAGTAAAAGCAGATAAAAGCATCAATAAAAAATGAAATAATAACTATATAAAAACATGACCAAAAAGCATCAATGTTAATTACAGTTATAGGTTCTGCTAAAAAGGAATGTTTTAAGGCCTTTTTTAAATGTGTCAGTCGTCTGTGGAGCCCTCAGATGGTCAGGGAGGGCATTCCACAGACGAGGGGCAGCAGAACAGAAGGCCCGATCACCCATGGTGCTGAGCTTAGTCCGGGGAAGGAGGAAAAGGTACTCCGGGTACTACACTCTCCAGGTACTCCAGCTTCCTCCCACAGTCCACAAACATCACATGTAGGGGAACTCCTCGTCATCCATATGAATATGAGTGTAGATGTTTGTTTGTCTGTAGATGTTGATCCCACGATGAACTGGAAACTTCCGGTAAAGTGTGTAACAATTTAAAAAAACTGGGGGGCTTAAGTGTGTGTTGAGTCAGTGTGTGGGTACAATGTACTGTAATGGGGGAGTATGAATAAAAAGTCCAGGGTTTTACCCGGTTCTTACCCACTGTTAGCTGGATAAACTCCACAGGATGGATGGATGGATGGATGGATGGATGGATGGATGGATGGATGGATGGATGGATGGATGGATGGATGGATGGATGGATGACTCCGGCTATTATTGGGGCAGACGTCATCTGTGCTGAGTTTTTCTGTGCCAACAAATAAATCATCTAAAATCTTCTCCTCTGAACTTATGTCACAAATATGTACAAATCAATCACTGGTGACACGTTTCAAAACTATTCAAGGCTACAGTCTGAATACCTTAACAACAGTTCTAACATTTTTTTCTGCTCTTTTTATAACGTACCAGCAGTTTTAAAGGCCTGAAAATAATATATTAAGGAAGAAAATGACAAAGAGGATGTTATTTAGGAGCAGAAATCGGCTTTGCCTTCTCCTCCAACAGCGACAGTCATCATCCACTGAGAAGGAAATCATTCCCCAGACCCAAACAGTCAATATATTTTACCATTCAATCGGTTGATTACTGTTGTGCCGTTCCTTTTTTCTCCTTCCACGCCTCGCTCGGCCGCACACGACAAAGGACAGAAGGGTTACGACAATAAACACGAATCGTAGAAAGCACAATAACGGGCAAAAAGGCAGTAAAGTTTGCGAGACCCCTGGAAAGGATTCTTCCTTACAGCCATGTTTAAAACAGGTTTGAACACGTAGGAGAAGAAAAGAGTGGCCTTTCAAACTTCTGCATTGGCAAGTTCCTATTTTTTTATATTATGTGTTAACATCCGCGGCAGCTACGATGAGGTGAATTGAATTCCAACGGACCACACTGGTTCTTTTCGTCCTCAGGAATTCTCCACTCAAACTGCCATCTTCCAGAGTCTCTCACGAGTCTCTCACTTTTAATACAGGTTTAAAAATACTTTTTTGTACTCTGGACTATCTACAATTCAAACTTTACCTAAAAGGAAAGCGTCTGTTTTAATGCTTTAAATAATGGCAGTCGTTGAAAACGAAGATTGTTTGTGCTTCTCTTCTTTCATCAATGTATGCAAATGAGGAGTTTTCTTTTCATCCGTCCCTGATCCCTACGGATCAGAACTTCAGGGAAAAGTTTTTTGTTTTTATGGCCAACAGAAATACAATAACTGTTAACGTGTTTCTTAACTATTATATGTTTGTTGTTTTTAAAACATCAGTAGGTGGTATATTTAATATTCATTAACCGCAAGTTGAATTTTTATCTTTTATCCGTTTTTATAGTCCTTTTATTTTCTTAAGCTTTGTTAATTTCCTTTGATTTTTAATTGTTTTATTTCATATCCAATCAACAATAAATCTAAAAAAGCAATTCACCTTTTATATTCATTGTTGTTTTTACTTTCTTGCATCTTAGTCTTCCTGATTTAGATCATCGGCCGTACATCTGGCGTCTTTTTGTCCTTATGGTTTTGCATTTTCCTTTTTTAAATTATTCTCTTGTTTCTTTGTCCGTCGACGTTCTTTGTGGAAGTGTTTGAGGAAGCTACGTAAATATTTGTATGATTGTGAATGAACAATGAAGTATGATTTCTATTACTATAATTATTACTACTATTAATGACTATTATTAATATTACAATTTTATTACATTGTTACTACATTTTTTTGTGTTGCTATAAAAACAAATGAATCATGATCATTAGTAAGATTATTAGTATCATCAGCATTATTATTATTACTTTGCTATTAACACCACTGTTATTACACAATTATTACAATTAATACTATGACTAAAATTAATATTGGAATGTAAATGTGTTTGTTTTGATCTGTGTAAATTATTGTAACTATCATCACTGCTATTACTATATTAACTTGTTTTATTATTATTATTATTGTTATTATTAATATTATTTTATAAAGCTTAGCTTTGCTGAAACTATGCAAACTATCCGTCACCCAATAATGGATTCAAGCCCAAAGTGGAGTTGAAATGTAATAATCATTTGCACCAAGCTGTAAAAACAGTATGCGTGTAGTTCTACAGCAGAGGCCCCTGCTTCGGTATGTAATATGAGAAATTAGATGAGAGTGACCTCTGACCCCAGTAATTGTGGTATTTGTTGACCCAGTGATCTTCAGGTCTTACTCAGACTGGAGCCTCAGGACACAAACACAGATACAGTGGGGGACGTAGAGGGAAAAAAACAAAAACATGAAGTGAAAGTGTGAAGAGAGAGAAGCAGGTTGAGTTAAACGTATCGGTACTAATTTGTAATAACAAATATTTTCGAGAATACTTTCCGATTTTGACAAAAGCAAAATCAAAACAATCAGTTTAGTCTCGCTGTTTTTTCACAGACTTCACAATCTGTGCAGACTCCCACTTGTAGATCAAATAAAAAATTTTTTTTTAAAATGAATTATTGAACTTTATGCCCACGGCCGAAAACAAAAAAACAAACAAACAAAAAGTAACATAGCTATTGTTCAAGAATGCAGTTTTTATATTTGTAAATGTGATGTTAGAGGCTGGTTTCGGTTTCACCTGGGTTGTTTCATCCGTTGATGCTTCCTTCCTCATTCTCATAATCTCTGCCACAACATCACACATCAACAAAGAAGGAAAGGGGAGGGGGAAAAAAAGAAAACTAAAAGCGAGGGGGGGGGGGGGGGGGGGGGGGCGCTGTTACCTGACCCTTGTTTCACTTTTGGGAGGGAGGTCAAGGCTAATTTTAGTCTCATCTCATTTGATCTATATTTCCACTTGTGCTCTTACAGTTTTAAACGACATATGTTAAGACTCCGCCCCCCGAAATTAACTATTTGAGTAGAACTACAAAAAAACTAAAACTAAAGTTACTCAAAAAACTATTTGAGTAAATTTAAAAACAATGGAAAGTATTTAAACATTTAACTTGGTGTAAAAATGGACAAAAATTAGTTAAAATGATCAAATACAAATAAATAGTTGGAATGATAAATAGTTGGAAATAAAACAAGTTTTGAATTAAAGGGGGAAAACCTATAAAACAGTAACATTCACTTAAAACGTTTTATGGAATCACTGTCAACTAATTGTTTAAGTTAAATTAAAGTATCTGGTTTTGGTTTTTCTGAGTGTATTAAAGAATGTATTGGTCCGACTTAAAACACTTGGGTTGTTTAAATATTAATTTGGGTGAAATCGATGAAATTACTTGGATAAGGTCCAAATGATTTAAATGGGGTTGATGCAACCTGGCTGACTGGATTTTAGGTCTGACCTTTTTAATTAAGTTGATTCAACTTTATTTGATTGAGTTGTTCCAGCTAATTTGGAACAACTCAATAATTTAATTTGGAACAACTAATTTAACAATGCTTTCGATTATTTAATTAAATTAATAATAAGAGGAGTACCTGTTAATGTAAAGTTTGCATCAACGGTGGAAATAAAACTAGACAAACAAATATGGAAACTCAATTTCATCAGTTAATGTCAACTTCTTAGATTCTTCTGAAAATTGCTGAAGTACATGCAAGTTCTACATGATCTAATCGTGGTTTTGTTACAAGAATAGCATTATTTCATACAAAAATACATGTTAGGTTTGAAGTAAATCCAACAGGCGTCCAGTTTCCTGTTTTTGAGTGTAACACATCCTATACTTTAGTTCCCATGCATAGACATCCGTGTAAGCACATAATCACACATAATGTTAAAGCCAGCTAAAATAAATACCCCCAGACAGTCACATAAACACACACCTGCCCTCTTTCTCAGAACCTCTGGGGGGCTGGAGGCCTTGACCTTAAAACTCTCAGTCGGTGTAGAGCAAAACGCTTCCACATTTTCCAAATATCCACAAAGGAGAAGGTGCGGCTTTTATAGCCGAGCCATCAGGACAGATTGAGCCATCGACTTAATCTCTACCACACCTCCTGCCATATGTACACACGCATGTTTCAACTGCAGGACGAGCAGGAAGTTTATATCCTCTTTGAAGAGTATGCTATAGTGTTTACTTATGCCAAACAAACCGCGGACTTGTCCTTTTTTTTCCTGCACTTTGCTGCGGGCGAAGTTTTTTCGGGAGTAGCAGCTGAAGCTGGACAACACGTGGAGTCACCTTGTAAACTGGAGGTGATAATTGCGATAGGAGAAGAGTTGCCTTTCACACATCCAGCAGATACAGAGACACAATATGACGCAGCGTTATCGTCTACATGTTGTGATCGGATGAATTACTTGGTCTTATTGTATCTTATCCATCGCATATTTGAGAAAAAAAGGGTCTTATTGATTTTCTGTGCACTCCAATTCAAAAATTAGGCCTAATCTGTCGTTCCAGACGGCGAAGGTATATCCCTGGAAGCCCCCAATCCCCTGCACTGTACAAGCAATGCCCCTTATTATTAAGACATGAAGCTCCTACTGTACGATATTCAACTGATCTTTCCCCAAATCAATCCCATTCTTCCTCGCACTAAGGTCTATGTGGATATTAAATTTGAAAACGATCCATGTATTTACTTTTGAGTTATTGCGTTATAACTACGGAGCTGCCGCTGCAGCGACTATGAATCCATAATAACCTCGACTTTTCTCCCAAACCATTATATTATAACAACTCAGTTTGGTGAAAACCGTTCTGTTGGATTAAGTAAATTCAAGTAATAGTTTTTTGTCCCACTTTGACAACAGATTCCTGTTGCAACCAGTAATGCGCATCTTCAGATCGGCGGTAGCATTCAAACACATGGAATTAATTTCTTCTGCATCGTGACCTACAGACTTTCCATTCTAATCTTGCATGTATTCCTAAAATAGTGATGCACATGTTGCCAGTCAAACTCATCGCTCTCTCACATTTTGATGCCCATTTCCTGGTAAGGAAAAAAAAGGCCTTTGTTGCAACATTAGCTCCCTGGCGGCGCGCTTGTGAAGTTCCACGCGGCTAATAGCAGCCCGGAATCTCCTCAGGACCCTGATCTTTTATTCAAGTCAGCCCTTGTGCAGTCCAACAAACTTCATTTATATTGCATGTCCTAGTCAGCAATATGGAAAGTCGAATTAGCATACACAGTCGCGGACACAGTGATTACAGGCTGACAGGCGACTTACACGCCCCCCTGCAAAGAGCCGAACATGTCTTCATTTTATTTTTTTTTCACCTCTTTCCTCCGTCCTTCTATGGCCCAGAGCAGCTGGTACAAGGCTTTCTAATAGAGCAGAGCACCGGAGAGACACGGCGAGGGGAGCTTTAATAATGAATGGGTGACATTGGTGATGGGAGAAAGGGAAGCAGAAAGTAAGAGTGAGAGAGAGAGAGAGAGAGAGTTAAGGAGAACAGGAGTTTTAGTGGAGCATTCGGCAAACTATAACTGCACACATTTTTAGTTTTGTAACTGTGAACAGAGAGCAAGACCCCTGGTGAGGTTGTGGAGCGACACTAACTTGCTCTATTCCACATTATGTGCTACAAGGTCAGATATAGCAGGAAAGACACGCAGAAAGATGTGTAGCTTTTGACCGACATTCAGAGAAAATTGAAGGAGTGATGAAGGAAGAATGATTTTTTCTTGATTGCTGGTTTATAACTTGGGTTGATTCTGTTGAAGAGGGGTTCTTCAGAGAAGACTGGGTCCCCTTTGTTGGCCATCACAACAGGTAGTGCATATTAAAGCCAGGAAGCAGCTGCTATAGCCTCAAGGCTTACTTTTCATTAATTTCCCTTGACGTAACAAAATAATCACTCCGGTACCACCTTTGCGGACGCTGATATTATTAGGAGTTATTACGGTAATTGGCAATTCCATAGCAGCCTCCCTACATGGGCGCAGTCATGCTATATGGCGGCACCATTTGCCTACAAGGAGCGAAGCATTGGTCTCCAAAGACAATGGAAACCTCGTTGGTGTAAGGAACGGATCATGTGTGATAGCTGTCGGAGTGATTTTAACACTTCCTGTCCTGGCAGAAGGTGGGATCTTACGTTTTACTCATAGCTGTAGGCGGTCCTGTGTTTTTAAATCTTTTTTTTTTTACAGTCCATTTGCTTCTGCGGGTTGGGTCACGGTGGCAGCGGGCTAAAATGGGATTTCCAGACTTCCCTCTCCCCAGATGTGATATATAATCCTCGCAGCGAGTTCTGGGTCTACCCGGGATGTCCTCCCAGTCGGACATGCCTGACAAACATCCAGAGGGAGGCGTCCTGGAGGCATCCTTATCAGATGCTCGAACACACTCGGCTCCTTTCGACGCAAAGAAGCGGCGGCTCTAATCTGAGCTGAGTATCCTGACTTTAAGGCTGAGCCCAGCCTCCTCACCAAAGATGAGGTTCATTTCAGCCATTTGTATCCTTGACCTCGTTCTTTCGGTCTCTACCCAGAGCTCACAAGCAGAGGTGAGGGTTAGAACGTAGATGGAACGGCGAAATGAGAGCTTTGCGTTACGACTCAGCTCTTTCTTCACCACAACAGATCAATAAAACACCGGCCTTACTGTTGATGCCACACCGACCCACCTGTGCACCTCCCGGTCCATTTTACCATCACTTGACAACAAGACGCCACGATACTTAAACTCCTTCACTTGAAGCAGCAACTCAAAGCAAAGCACAAAGGGACAATCCTCCGTTTCTCAGCAGAGTCTCAGATTTGGAGGCGCGGAATCTCATACCGGCTGCAAACAGCAGAGATGCAATTCTGATCTCAAGTAATATTGAGTCATTTGGCAAATCCAAACCCCATAATTATGATTAACTTTATTTTCATAACATTTTTAGTGTATTCATATAAAATTACATTATTTTTCTGATCATATTGTGACTTTATTCTCATAATATTTCGACATAACTTTCGTAAAATTGCCAATAATATAATGAGTTTATTTTTGTATTGACTGTTCTAATAATATGTAATATTACAATTTTATTCTCATCGTATAACAACTTTATTCTCAAAAAAATGCAATTTCATTGTCATGCTGTTACAGCTTTATTCTTATATTAAGACTTAATTCTTTATAAAATGACTTCATTATTGTAATATTTTGACTTTTCCCTCATAAAAATGAGCTTTTATTCTCATCATATTTCATTCTCATAATGATACGTTTTTATTCTAACAACATACCGACTTTATTCTAATAATATTATGACTTTTTTCTCAAAATCTCACATTTTTATATTTTTATAAGATGATCCTAATAATCTTTCGTCTGCCTCGCTTTCTACCGAGAGAATAAAACTGCAAGTGTAAACGGTCCGTAAATACGTTATTATTATTCCCTATTCGGATTAAGTTACGTAATAGTCTGCATTAAAAATAAGGGGGATGTTTAAAAAAACATTTAGAAAAGAAGAAAGGTGAAGAAAGAAAATGATAGATGAAGAGATAAAAAAAAAAGGGAAAGTCTGTGTGAGTGTGTGTGTGGTGTGTGCGTGTGTGTGTGCAGCCGGGTTGTAATGTATTCAGGACAGGCCTGGCCAACCACTGCTATCAAAGGGACCTGCCTGACGAACTGTAATAACTGGAAAATTATTTTGATAGCCTGAAACAATCTTGGATATCACAGAACTTTATTAAAATAATATCAAATCAAATTAGCCTGTATCCCCATAATGAATTAAGTAACAGGTTACGCCGATATTAATCTCCTGGCTGGCTCGCAGGCATGACGGCTTCAGCATTTAATCAGGGCTACCGCTCCCTCTCTCTCTCTCTCTCTCTCTCTCTCTCTCTTCACGGGAGGGTCTCTCTCACACACATCTAGGAGAAATCCTCGACAGGCAGACAGCCCCGTAGCTGCGTGACGGTTCGGCAAGGATGGCTTCAAAAAGACACACACCATCTCCTGCTCCCCCTCCAAATAAAGATGGTGATTTTGGCCCCCCACACCCTCGTCGCTCGCCCCCAGTGAGGTTAACAGCAAAAGAATCAGTGTGGGTGTGTGTGTATATGAGTGTGTGTGTGGGGACTTAAAGGGGTTCTCATGTGGGGATGTGGGGGTCTCGGGAGAGTCGTGATTAGCAGCTGACCCACGGGGAGGGAAATAAGAATATGTCCACAGACACACACACACACACACACACGCAGACACACACACACACACACACACTTACACTCCATCTTCACGCCAGACTAATGTGGATTTAAAGGCACGATCAAATAGAAAGTCTGCGTGAATGATAAGAACGAAATGAAGACAAATTCATAATTTAGGCTCAATTTTATGATTAACATTTTATAATAAACTGATTTTTACCTTTGACCTTAAATCAAAACTTCTTCTCAAGTGTTTGGCCTTATTTTTCTAAAACCTACACAAAGCAAAATTAGACCTTCAGGATTCTCTAAACTGAAGGATTTAACTTCCTGCACCAGATGACTCCAGGAATCCAATCATGTTCAACATGCCAACGGTTAGTCTATTATACCACACCATCACCTCTACCACCTGACAATTCTTTGACCTTTCATTTCATTTTAACAGACCGTAATGAAATATCCATCCATCCATTCTCTGTATCCGCTTATATAAGATAAGATAAGATTCACTGAGGTCGCTTGGGGCTGGGAAGAACGAATGATAATGAATGAATGAAGATTCACTCATTATCTGTAACCGCTTATCCTGGTAAGGGTTGTGGGTGGGGGCTGGGTATCCCGGCCGACTCTGGGCTGGAGGCGGGGTCCGCCCAGGGTGGATGTCAGAGCCGACATGCAGAAACAAACAACAATTCATGCTCACATTCACTCGGAAAGAAGCTATGCTAGCACAGGGAGTAGGTGCAAGAGGTTATTATCGGGCAGCACTGCCACCCTGGCACCGGACTTATGGGGGCGCTGTTTGTAAAAGTAGCACATGCTGATTTTAACAGCGATGTTTGGCCACATTTAGCTCCAAATGTTAGATTTAAATCTAAATGTTCTATCTAAATGTTACATCTTCATGTTGAGTCTTAATCTAAATGTTTCGTAAAAATGCAAATTTACAATGACGGAAGCGGAAGTATCAAAATAAAATGGCGATGAAGAAAAACCATTTCTATCCGCGATAAACGCGGCAACCTTTTGTACAAAGGTGGTTTTAAAAACAAATAACTTTGTCGAACAGTTCAACAATAAACCAAAGATTGGAAATTAACTTGTTTAGGTTACTTGCTTTTGGAGTCACTAGGTAGAAAAAACGCTAGCTCACTTAGGCTCCTCAAACATGGCGGCCAAAACTTCTGGTTTGCTATGAAAACTCTTCCCCCCAGTCTCTCATGTCAGCGTATCTTTCTTTTAGCTCAGGAGCTTTTGATTGCTGAGTAGACATTTTTTAGGGGCCAGGGCGATTCCAAGTCAGAGACTGGACCAGAAACAGTCTTGGTGCAGAAGTGGCTGCATTTACTATGTATAGGACTGGTTTTCTTCAACAAGCTTTTATTTTAGTACTTCCGAGGACATCCGTGTAAATTTGCATATGTTCGAAGCAGGGAACCATGGTTTGAGATTTGGAGAATCTGTAGCTCCAGATGCTCCACACTCAGGTACAAAACCCCTCCAGTGGTGAAAACCATGGATTACAATCTTTTTTATTATCATAGCTGCTATTATTACATCCCGAAAAAATCGGGGATGTTATGGAATCATCATCACGTCACGTTCTGCTCCCACAAACACTAAATTATAAATGAATCAACTCGAGGAGATTTATCTTGTATAAACCACATTTTACTGAAATAGTTCATATTTTCCTGTACAACTCTCTTTTTGTTCGACATAACTTCCCAACCGTTGGTCCGATTTAACCCAAATTTGGTTCCTATAGATTAACTCAAGGAGACCGGTCTGGTTGTAAGGGGGAGCTTCTTTACGAAAAACACTATTTCCAGACAAGACTTTGCAGTTCAATCGGGAGATTGCATGGACAACGCAGGGGATTAGGGCCTTTCTGGGGATATACCCTTGCCGTCACGGCCGACAGCATTGCTCTAGTTATCGTATCTGCTATTATTGTCATCGTGTGTCTGAACCCACCATGGGTTTGGATCTACTTGAAGTTTCTACCTAAATCAAAAGAGTGTTTTTTCTGTCAACTTACTTCTTGCTCATGTGGGTTCTGTTGGGTTTTTGTACAATAATGAGAAGACCCGCTCCTTAAATGAAGTGCCTTGATTTAGTTTCCAGTATTTGGCGCTACATAAATAAAATTGACTCTGACTGACTTGGCTTCTCTAAGAGTTCACTCTTGTCAATTACCCCGATGCATAAGTGGTAACATGGAGGTAAATGCTGCCGCGTGTTCAGAGGCTCCATTTACAGGGTCTTTTAGGGGTTTACTTAATATCGTCTTTTAAAATACACCTTGTTCCAGCTCTAATCAGCCCCCATAAAAAGTTTTTTTCAGCACGAGATTATCATCAGATAATCGTCAGAGACGCATTAGGGGCGGGCCTTAATCACAGTAAACTGAGACTTAGACTGCTTTCATGAACCCAGTCTCTAGAGTTCAGCTCATGAGGAGGTGAAAAAAAAAGGAGAGTCGCTGCGCCTCTTCTCTCTTCTTTCCACAGCCTCTTATTCCGGTCCTCCTTGTCCTCCAACTTAAGCCCCCCTGGCTGATATTGCTGTCGCTTCCCTCTTATCTGTCCCATGCCTGCCGTCTTTCTTCTCTGCCCCCTCCTCCCTGTTGTATTGGCCGGCAGACTGCGCCGCACATCCCACCTTAGGGTGGGAAGGATGGTGGGGACACTAAATCTTTTGATGCAGCCGTCTGGGCCGATAGCATCTGAACTTGCTGCGCCTTTGCCAGGCAGCGCATACAGATGTAGCAGGACCCTTCCACAGCTCCCAGCTATTGGATATCTATTACTGCTGACACTCTGTGTGTGTGTGTGTGTGTGTGTGTGTGTGTGTGTGTGTGTGTGTGTGTGTGTGTGTGTGCGTACTGTACATGCTTTTTAAACAGAAATATCTTTATGAGAACAAATCTGACATCACAGACACCCAGAGTCTCACTCACATGCGTCGATACACGCCTATAAAAACACATGCAAAGAGTACAACGGCGTCGCGTCGCTCGTCTTCACGTATTTGTATCACACCAGCCCATCTTTCCCATTTGAGTCCGAGCACTTAGGAGGAGCCATGCTGAAATATGAGGCGTTTTATCTGGCAATCCAGGTACATTCATTTCTTCATGTCAGGGCATGTACGTCCTTGAACTTGTGCACTCGGAGCGCACACAACCCCGAGCTCGCTGCAAATTCCCCTTTTTTTTCTCTTTTTTTTTTTCATGATCTCAAATAGTGACACATTGCGTTTGGAAATGGAGCTACGATGGCAAAGCAACAAAAACGTCACAAAAAGTGATGCATTCCCATGCGCTGACACGTTTCAATGACGGCGTGAGGCCTGCTGATAGCAGGGAGGGGATAAACGGCGGCGCGTTCTGTGCAGCGCGTTGAATGAGAATGAAGCGACGTCTGTGTTTTAGATACACAAAGCAGGTGAGTGGGAGAGGATTAGTTGGGGAAACTTCATTCCAACGACTCTTCTTCTGCGTGTGTTTGTATGTGTGTCACTGACAATGCCGTTTCTCATAAATGCAGATGAGTGTGTGTGTGTGTGTGTGTGTGTGTGTGTGAGTGTTGTTTCCTCCGCTGGGGGTTTAGTGTGCCATCTGGAAACTCAGGAGGATGAGGAGGCTGGGGGGTGCTTCCGTTATGAAGGCTCCTCCACCCCTTGTGCCCTGCCCCTTCCCTATGGGGCCCCAACGGACCCCCGCAACCCTCCAGCAATGCCACCCCCCTCCCACCCCATACAGACATGCCGCAACACTCACACACACACACACACACCTCCTTCCTGTCCATCACCACCTCTGCTTTTGTTATCGCTCCAACAGAGTAGACTTCAGTCTCGGGTGATGTTTTCTCTCACCTTTACTTTGCACCACACTAAAAGGTGAAATGTTACACGTTTAAGAACATAAATATGATTTATACTCACTTTTCTGAGCTTTACCCATATCGACAACTATGTTTACCGTATTTAATGGACGAACCAACATCTCACGGCTTCTGCTGCCACTTCACAGAAACGTATCCAGGTACCTTAATTCCTCTGCTTATATCCATTGAAAGTACGAGAGGGACTATGCTGCTCAGCCATAAAAATAAAGCCACGAAAAAACCCGCTTTGCATTGTTCACTGACGCTTTCCCACATGAAATTGTGCTATAGTAGCTCTTCAGGGTCGTGCCTTCACTGCAAACATGCATATATGAGCCTTAGGCGCCCATGACCCTGTGAGGAGTTCACCAGAAGTCGCTCTTCAGACCACTTCAGACCTGGAGATACTCTCATCTAGTCATTTTGTTATCTCAAAGTCGCCCAGATCTTTACACTTACCAGCATTCTTTCTTGTTCCAATACATCTACCTGTATGACCAAATGTTCAGTATGCCTTATGTATCCCACTCACTGGCAGGCGCCATTGTAACACGATAGTCATCAACTGTCCGTGGTTTTAATGTTATGGCTGATTAGTACATTGTAAATTTGTTTACATTAATCTGTTTTAGAACCTACCTGGAATTACTTTGCCTTCTTCCACAAATACATCCCTGTACTGGGGATGGTCAACAATTTTATTGAATGTTGAACATTTATTATATCCTGAAAATGAGATATTATGGAATCATCATCGCCGTCGTTTTAACAAGATAACTCCAAAACTATTTCATGGATCCTTTTCAAATTTTTATACCCAGATAGACCTAAGTGTGAGGAAGGTCTTGATTGATTTTGGTAAAAGTCAGATTTAACAGTTTATACACTAGAGGGAGCGTTTTCTCCAAAAGTTTTTGGGCCATAATTTCCAAATTTGGTGCATTTGAATCGACTGGAGAAATTCTATTATGTTTTTTTCATATTTTACTCTAGTAGTTAATATTTAACTCACTTTAACCACTCAAACCGCTTCCTCCTCCCCCGGACTAAGCTCAGCATCAAGGATGATCGGGCCTTTTGTTCTGCTGCCCCTCGTCCGTGGAATGCGTGGAATGCCCTCCCCGATCATCTGAGGGCTCCACAGACAACTGAGACTTTTAAAAAAATGACTTAAAACTTTCCTTTTTAGCAGAACCTATTACTTTTAATAAACATTGCTGCTTTTTGGTCATATTTTTATATTATTGGTATTACATTTTTTTTGATTGATGCACTTTGAGATTTGATCAACTTGTAAAGTGCGTTATAAATAAAATGTATTATTATTATCATTTATTATTATTACTAGGGGAAATGTCCAATCCGAGGGATTGCCTGTGCAACGGCGGATATTGGGGATTTTTCAGGGATCTATAATTAAAGTTAAGGATTTTAAAGGATGTTCTATGACGATAATAATATAATAATAACCATAATACCACAACCTTTTTTTGGGATATAAATAAAAAAGTTTGTTAAATATGATCAGCTTTGAAAAACAGTATACTATTTCACTTGATTATAAATGTGACAAAAAAAAAACAAGCGTCAAAACGGGTCAAAATCAGCATTGGATTAAACCTACAAACATAGGTGACAAGTTAAAATCATCCCATATTAACCAACATCTCCTTCCACTGAGTTTCGCCGCGGAGGCATCATGGGAACATTTGGCTCCTGAGATTTAAGGATTGGAGCCTGAGCTGCTGCCAGAGGAAAAAAATCTTCTCCCTCACTTTCCTCCGCTTCTTCCTTTTATTATTATTATTTTTTTTTATACATCCACCCATATTTGTCATTCAAACCAGCTTTAATGGAGAAAGATCTATGCATATGTAAGTGACAGAACCGGGAGCCCATTACCAGCATTCAGTGGAGCACTGTGGAGAGGCCCTCTCCAGGCTTGGATTACTGACCATTAGGGCTTATTTCTGCACCATCTCCAGGCAATTATTCCCCAACAATCTCCCCCAAAACACCCCCTCTACGCACGCACACACACACACCCACACACACACACACACACACACACACACAAACTCCCTCACCTCCAATACATCAGCATCACTCCTTTGCCTCCCCCGCACACACCCCCCCTTCACTCCGACTCATTTTAACCATTTCACATCTCGAGGAGTCACATCTTGGAGAATCTCTCTCTCTCTCTCTGTGTAATATCTGTCAGGGTGTTGACTCACTCATGCATCTTCTTCAAAGCCCCTCGTCTGCTCCCAGCGTGGCGGCCTTGTGCCGGGTGGACGGCGGTGGCGATAATGAGGATATTGAAGAAGATGATGATGATTAGGTTGAGTCTGTAGAAAATAGCTCCCGGTTTGTATGCGCGCACCTGTAATTAATGTTGTCAACCAGGTTCCGCTTCCTGTCTAATGAAGTCATCGGGAAAAAAAAGGGAATTATTTGCGGCGAGAAGTCGAGAAGTGATGGGATTTGCATTTAGACGGCGGCGACGCGCAATATGTTTTGGCACGTTTGTAACACAAGAGGAAATTATTCGGTCTTGCCTTTCAGCAGATAAACTGGAACAGTAGAAGTTAATGAGAGCCACAGAACGCAAGAGAGGAAAGAGATAAACAACTAACGTGTTTGAAAGTGTATGCATTTGTTCACCCGTGAGTGTGTGTGTGTGTTTTAGTGGTTGTGTGTGTGTGTGTGTGTGTGTGTGTGTGTGTGTGCGCATGAGGGTGTTTGTGGTTGTGAGCGTGTGTGGTTGTATTTGAGTGTGTGTGTTTTTGAGTGTGTGGCCAGGTGAAGGCTGTGAGCGAGTGTAGAGTTTCGACCTGGTAGTGTGAGAGGCAGTGTAACCTGGAGGCTAGTTGAGATCCAAATGACATTGGCCCATCTCCAACAGCTGTGACCTAGCTGCCCACTCGCATATATACACACATCACACGGGAACACGGGGAAAAAAAAGATCACGGTCGGTTTCCATGATTTGAACGCACACACACAAACACCTAACTTTTGAAACTCCTTACTAGCTGAGCCGCAGCTCCTGGTGAACGGTGGGGCAACAGATGTGATCCAGATGCACAAAAACGCATTAGAAGTACAAACTGTTGTCTGTTCCATTTCAATAACTCAAACTTTATTCATAAGCACATTTGACTCAGAGAGCACAACAGAACCTTATTATAACAGAGCCAACATTATTGTGATAATCTTTAAAGTATCCGACATAAAGTGACATATTCTTCATTTCTTTAATAAATAAATAAAATTAAAAAAAAAATTCCTTGGACTCAAATTGATACCCGTACGTAAAACCGGTGCGACAATCATGTCTGTGAATTTTTCAATTATTGTCAAAAAAAAGAACAAAATTGCTATTGAACAGTGGGTGTTACAAAAACGTTCTTGTTACATCACATTGGGAAGTTACGTAAATGTAATCATCTTTGGGATATGTCAAACCCTACTTCTGGGTATATTTTCATACAAATCCGACCATTAGTTTTTCCGCAATGTCGCTAACAAATCAAAAGACGAGCAGAGGGAAAAACATGATTTTTTTGGTGGAGGTAACAACAGAGGTGAATGGGCTGCACAGTCAAAGCATAGCATAGTTACACAATTAAAATAAAAGAAACAATTTTACGACAACCTCAAATGTATAAGGAGCCAGTGGAGGGAAATCCGGACAGGGGAAATGGGAAACATCTCATCAGTGACAGCAGTTCTGTTCTCCGAAACATCTTATTATTGATGCAGCCCCTCAACTCAGATGGTCTAACCGGCCATTTAATGAAACACTGTTTCTTCAAGGGGATTGTTGCAGCAACTCTCTTTCTATTCATTTACTGTTTTTCATTCTGCTGGAGCCCTCCAACTCCCCAACTCTTGCAGATTCATTATAACAGACCTTAATACCAGGAAGGACTTGAATCATTTTGGGAAAGATCAGTTATATATTTCTGACACTAGGGGGAGATTTATCTCCAAATGTTTTCGGCCATAATTTTTTCGACCCTTGGTCCGATTCTTTTTCAAAATTCGGTGCATGTGAATCAGCTCAAGGAAGTCTATCTTGTAAGTTACATATTTTAATCCAGTAGGTCATATTATTTCACCGTAATGAAAAATACTTTTTTTGTACAAACCTCAAAATCATTTCTAAATGCTATGTCGTCATAGACCTTAGTGTGAGGAAGAACTGGACTGATTCAGGCTCGTTGGTTTACTTCTGACACTAGGGGGAGACAGATTTTGGGCCAAATTCTCAAGATTTTGTCTGATTTTCTCCAAATGTGATGTAAATGAAATTGATTCGAAGAGATCTATGTTGTTTAAATCATACTTTACCCATATTTTTATCGAAGGATTCAAGTTTTACTCAAGTTGAGGAGCTTTTTTTTTTAACTAAAAATACTCGGGGAAATAACTTCTCCTTTAATTTTTAGGGGTTAAATCAGTTGCGTTGCTTGTAAAACAAAGGGGATTTGAGACTTCTCAAATATTTTAGTGGACATGCCCTGGCTGTCAGGGACGACAGCATGGGTCTAAATTAGTCAAAACCTTTTATTGTAAACTTAAATATGCCTCCATTTAAAGTTATCTGATAACAACAACACAAAAAGGGGTAAACTGAAGTTGCTTATGCTTGAGGATTTCAGTGCAATTTTTCTAGTAAAGTCAATTAACTTGGGATAAGAGTGCAGATGAAAGATGTGTGGTGGAAATATAGCTGAGATGCAGCTGCCTCAGCTTGTAGACCTTAGGAAGAGGTCCGGGCCTCAAACCACTGGCCCACAGGTCGCTCCTCTCTTCTGGAGGTATAGTTTTTAAAGAATTGCCAGAAAGGTGTTTTTGACAGTGATATCGTTCTTTGAAGGTTTGTCTGTCAAATCCCATCACATCTTCATAGAATCCTGTAACAATGTTTATTACAATTACTTATTTTGTGAGGACAAAGTTACCTTCAACCATCAAATTATGTTGAGATCACCCTTGAGTACCGGCGAAAGTCCACACTAAGTTCAATCAAATTCCCTGGAGGGGTTCCTGAGATGGCCGCAAGAATCGTTCGAGTATAGAGAAACAAGTACGGATGGATGGACAACCTGAAAATGTAATCCCTCGGGTCATGAAGGCATAAACACTGCCCTGAAGTTCATTCATTAAACATAAAAACAGGCAGTCATGCAGTTATTGACACACTCACTCACACCCACACACACACGCATGCACGCACGCACACACACACAGTCATCTCACGTTCACGCCGGGATACCTCACATAAAGTCTGCACGATAAAATGACTCCAGTATAAACACATCAAAAGTTGAACACCTCAATTATTTAAAAGCACAGTGAGTGCATCGTTAAGGACACAGTAATTATCCTCCATCTTAATGAAGTTTTCATTAAGACATCTGCAATACGCCACCTGTCTCCACAGAGATTTAATATTCCCACTGTAGGCAGGTAATGCGCCAATCATTTATAATAAACCTGCATTATGAACTAGTGAAAAGGTGAGCTTTTAATCAAAGGCCGACAAAACGGCGCTTTAAGAACTAGAGTGGCTTTAATTTCCCTGATTTTTATTGAAATGAATGAAAGTATTTCAGTGAATGAATGCGGCGCATTTAGTCGCTAACATGACAGGAGCAGGGTTAATGAGGTCATAGATGTCACAAATATATTTCAATCCTTCTGAACCTTAACAGTTAAGTGCATGCTTAAAGGTAGATGACGATCCTTGTGAATAATGAGGACTTTTGCGTAATGGTTCATGCAGCAGGTCGGTTTAGGAAATGATCGGCTCACATATGAGCGACGTGGATGACAAACTTCATCGGTGTGTCCTCAGTCATCACGTGTAAGATATAAACGCTACCTGTTGGAATTTGATGCCATGAACTGGGATATGTGGATGGTGAGATGGGACTTCTAGTATCAGTCAGGTCATGTGACTTGGTGCAAGATTTACAAGCAACTATCCTGCATTGCTTTGCATATTGTCTTAATTATATCCCCCAGAAAGTGGTGGATGTAATGGAATTGTTGGAGGAAGAAGTAGTTTTGGCAAAGGTCAGTTTTACATCTCTGCCTTTAAGGGAAACTTTAACTCCTAAAGTTTTTGGGCTATAATTTCTCAGCAAATGGTTCGATTTAGTCCAAATTTTGGTGCCAATGAATTGTACCAAATTTGAGATCTATATTTTACTTATTATATTCTATATAAATATATAATATGCATTGGGAGAGTATCTAACGAAGGGCTTAGGGTGCGTTTACAAGAATTTGGAAAAAAAAAGCAAAAGCATCAGAGAAGCCTTCGTCTTTGTGCAAGATGTGGATTGGTTTTGGGGTTGGACCAACCGGACCAATTTGAAGTCTATAAAGGACAAGGTCTATGTCATGTCAGCTTCTAGTGGTTCAGTTCTAGCCGAAATCTTTAAAGAGTAAAAGATTGTAAATACTTCACTGAACGTATCAACTGTGCAGTAAATTAAACAACATAGCAACTAAGGAACGGCATTTCAAACGGAATAAAATATTCTTAACTTAATATTAATCAACTGAACATGACATTTTCCATGTACTTATTATTATAGTTTAATTATTCTTATTATTTTTTTAGCATTAGCTTTAGAAAGATCCTTTAGAATCTCCAGAGGGGGTGGTTGTTCTTTCATGGAGACCACTATGTTGTGCTATTATATTTATAGAGTAGGTACAGATGCCTAGAATGGAATCAAACATTGGCTCTGGAGAGGCGTTTGGCATTTTAGGTAGGAGTGGGAGAGACTTCGAAGACAGGTTTCATCTCTGAAAGAAGAAACAGAGAAGACGAAGGTGGTTATTCTTGATGGAAAACTATTTGGATTTTTTTAGAACTTTGTTCAGATTTTGATTCCCACTGTCAAAGAAGAGAAAACACAAAGACGCGACTTGCACAATTGTTCTTAGTTAAACAGGTTTGGGCTGCACAAAGCGCCAATGGAGACGCAAATCTGAGGGCAGGTCATACTCCATCACTTAGAAGACCTCTTCCAAGTGTTGCCTTTACCCGGGCAAATTTACTTCCTGCTTGATTTTTACTGCTTCCAACACATCCGTTTCAGAATAAAGTGTTCACATGCTGCTTAATATACTGTATCACACCCAGGGATATATCACAGATGCCATTATAATGAGATAATCAATGATATTACAAATTCAACTAGTCAATGGTTATAATGTTTTGGCTGATATTTGTAAATAGAAGAGATTTACAGCAACAACTTACAAAAAAAATGTCAAGGACTCCTATACTCATACTAATGGAAGTCTCCAACTCAGGCCAAGGACTGGAAGAGTGAGGTGTGGCGTATTGTAGGCAACTGCCTCTATTGTGGGGGAGTGAGAAATGTATTCTCACTCCCCTACAAATCTGGCACTTGTGTAAAAGTTGCGTGCTGCTGTGGTCCTGGGAGGCAAACGGAGGCTTGGAAAGGGAAAGTGAGATGAGAGAAACCCGACGGAAGCCTTTGATCCTGGGAGATATTAGCAAGAAGCAAAAGAAAAAGGGAAAGAGATATGTTTCATAAATACAACCTGGACTCCGAATACAAATCCAATTGAAAATGCATGAGCATCCTTTTTTTTTTTTTTTTCCTTTTCATGTCCCGTTGTAATTAGCGACAGTGGTGTTTGCGTTCCCTCTAACCTCATAATAAAAAGCCTTCATTCTTATTTCTCGGGGCACAGGTGGGGGGGCTGGGGGGGCTGGGGCTTGTCACTGAATATTTAGATCAAGAGGAAATGTGAAATGCTGCATGCTTCAACATATCGCCACGGCTCAAATTAATGATAAAACGAGACTAAATCAAATGTGGGATTATGCAAGGGCACCGAGCAGAGCAAGGAAAATAAAAGGGGAATTTAATTATTAGAAGATTTTTTTTTTTCCTCCCTTATTTCATCTTGCAGGGGAAGATTTTTTTTTTCTTTATACATGTTTAATTTTTTTCCTCTTTGGCACGTTATCGAGTTGTTTCCTCGGGGCTGATGGAGAAGCACTTGCTCGCTTGCTGGGCCAAGCCTCCTTAATGATGCCTTTGTCGGAACGTCAGCACCATTTTCAAAGCAGAACTCCAGCCAGCTGACCCAGCCATTTACAAGCTGACAATGAGCAGCTGTAATTGAAAAGTGTTTGACGAAAGCCTCACACACACACACTCACACACACACACACACACACACACAAACACATCCTTCTTGAGATTATGGTAACAAGCGAACAATGTGGCGACTGCATGCTCTTAAAAAAGCCGTAAAGCCACTCAGAGACCCCACTACCTATTTAGCATGCTAACAAGCTAACAAAGCCTTTCCATTACAGTAACACGGGCTACTGCACCACACGCACACACACACACACACCCTGGTCCGTGTAATAGACGGTTATGCTAATAAGCTAACAAGTGTCATTGCTTTGTGGTAATGTAACATGGCCTAATGCCATATAGCTCCCATAGCATAAGTTCAAGCTAACAAGCTAATGAGCTCAATCTGCTGCTGTGATAAGGGCCTAAAGGGGCCGCGTTGCCGCCTATTCTAACACGACTTAAAATGCTAACGAGGCCGAGTCCCAGTCCATTACTGGAGCACGAGCTGATGCTCGCCAAACTGGCGGCATCAGTGGCACAATGTTCTATGTCATCATTGCCCTTTGATATTTTCCCTCTTAACTGTTATTTCAAACATTTAATGTCACAAATATTATCATTTATTATGCATTTTGTACATTTGTACAATAGTGGAGGTTTCTCTTATCAAAAGTGTTTCCTGAGTTCTTCATCAACGTTAATGAGAAACAGACCTCTGATTTGCTGATTCCTACTTTTTAAGAGTTAGTCTCAGAATTAGTTTAAGTTTCGGTGTCTGTGTCTGTGACAGCCGTCGTATGAGGCAATCTGTCCGTCTATCCAGCCCATTCTCATGAATGTGGTATATGAAGAATGCCTCTTTACGTACGACTATGACAACATTTCATGTAAATGGCTTCATCATAACAACATCAGAATTGTAATTAAAAAAAAATATTTTCAGGCCATTAATCAAAAGGAATCTCTGCAGCAGAGAACAAGTTTATATCAGCATTTAGCCAGGTACTGAAATGGTGACACCAATCTTGGATATTTTTCATCCAAATAGTCTTGACAAGAAGAAACCACAGAAGGGTCACATGCCACAGAATGCCAGTGTACCTTTAATGCCAGTCCCAAGCCCGGATAAATCAGGGGAGGGTTGCGTCAGGAAGATCATCAAAACCCGGGCTATATCCATACATGGAAAACAAAAATGATTTTTCAAACCGGATCGGTTGGTGCCCGGTTAAACAAATACCGTCATCGGTACGGTTAGCCAGCAGGGTACCGACTTATGGATAGAAACAGGTGGTCCGCTGTGGAGATCCCAAGAAAGAGAAGCCAAAAGAGGAAGAAGTACATTATTGGAGGTTGTAGAGGGGGGGTATCAGTAGCCTTGAAGATGGGCCTCGCCAGTAGCAGTAGTAGGAGTAGCAAATGAGGAAATGACTAGCAAATGAGGGAATCCAACAGGTTTGCTGGTCTCACATGGAATTGGAACTATCGAGACTCATACAAACCTATTTTGATTTCATTAAATTGTTTTATTATTATTATGTGCCCGAAAAAGTTGGAGACAATCTGAATTTGGCATCCAGTGATAAAGCTAAATGGACTTTACTTATATCACATTTTTTCATGAACACCCGTTGGGAGAAACTTGGTTTGGGTCTTTATCTTGCCTAAGTATACTTGTGGACTACAGGAGCCGGGTATCGAACCACTGACCTTCAGATAAGTGGACGACTGCTCGTACACCTGAACCACCATCCCTCCATGACGTTGGTGCTGCTGCTGTATTAGTGTCCAACGTTGAAACTTTCCTTTCTGCAGAAGGAGGTGTTGTGCACTACAAGCATCAGCTTCCTTAAAACCGAGCGATAGAACATCTGCAGCACGGTTCTGCAGACAATGAAAGGTCCGAGACTCCAAAGAAAAGTCTAACTTACCGTCAGTGTGAAACCTAAGATGCTCTCAAACCTTCTAAAGTCCTCCACCAGCTCCTTAGTCCTAGAGTTGCAGATGGTTAGTCGACACCACTCCACTAAAGCGTCCACCTCTACTTCTCCGCCTCCTGAGCTCTACTGATGCCGCCCACAATGGCAGGGTCATCCCAAAACTTACAGGTGGCAGGAGTGAGAGCAGTAGTAAAGACAGGTTTAATCACCATTACCAGATCAGCCATAATATAATCACTGACAGATGAAGTCAGAATATCAGTCATTTTTTCCCTACCGTGGGTCCTGGCATCAGGTGGGATATACTAAGTGACCACTTTGACACAAACAGTTAAAATAGGATGAAAAGTTCTTTATATAGCTATATCCTTGATTTTTAAATAGGAAATTGCTCATTTACAGCTGTTTTTTTGAGCTCCGAGAACACGTTTTTAACAGATTGATTTATTATTACTGATAATCCTGATCAGCAAAGTGACACTTTTGTTTTTTCTTTATTTTAAATGACGACTGACATTGGATTTTACATGATCATTTTTTATTATTCATTCATGAGGGGCAGCGTTTCAAAAAGCAATCACAGGAAAGTGTCCAATGTGGTTCATAATTTTCATTTAAGGAGAAACTGCTCTGGGTTCTTTTGGGTTAAACAACAAGTTAACATTTTTCTCTCTGAAGTTGATTCATTGGAGCCGGGAGAAATAGTTCCCCGAAGATCAATGCAGCCATTATTTAAGCTGACTACTTACTCCTGGTCTATACCCCAGGTGTAATCAATTTTAAAACACAACAGGTTCATCTAAAATTACAATAAATAGTCATTTTTCAAAGTGCAGCTCTGGTTTTCTGAAGTCAGACCCTCGCTCTTTCCTAAAGCTCCTCAAGTTCTTCCTGGCCGAGCGAGCGGCTATCTCCCCGCAGACTTCCTGCCCTGGGAGTAGATAGATGTGTGTATTTGGCATCACATCCACCCATCCTTTCATCCACTCTGTCTCCCCCCACCTCCTCCTCCACCCTCCCCCCCCCCCCTGCCCCCGCCACCTCACACCACCAGCTATCCAAATAGAGAGATCTGGAGGAGGAGGGGGGTGGCAAGGTGGCAGGCGCCCCAAATGTAAAGCGTACGCAATCACTCAGATACAAGTGGCACCGCTAAAAATTGCCTTCATATATCAGCTTATGGTTTACGGGCTGTGGCAGAAAGGACGGCAAAAGGTCAGGCGGAAAAACATATAGACGTGTCAGAGCCACTGCTCGGGGCGCTGGAGCGCTGGGCTGATGGCTCAGGAGATGGGCTGGCTGTTTGTGTCTGTGTGTGTGTGTGTGTGTGCGTGTGGGTTTGTGTGTGAGATACACTCAGGGACACACGGGCAGTGTTTGATGGGGGCCGAGGGTGTGTGTGTGTGTGTGTGTGTGTGTCTGTACAGCCAAGGTCCTCACAGGAATTGTTATCTAAAGAAAAAAATCCCACAAAATGAAAATGAGACAAGTTAAAGTTTGCGGGTTTAGTTTATGGCTGGTTGTTAGAAATTGGATTTTAAAGGAAAATTTCACCACTTTTTTCAGAAAGATAGTTCTGAAAGATAGTTCTGAAACTAGTACTTTGGCCTTAAGTGGCCAAAGTATCTTTGGCTAGCGCATATCATTTAATTTGAAGTAAAGAAAACCGTCAGCTTTTAAGTTTTAACTCAACATGGTCTATGGATTTGCGCTGTCCACTAATGGCGAGCTGTTTTGACAGTGCTGACCTTTGAGGAGATCGAGAGCCGGAGAGTACAATAATGGTTTAAGAAACAGGATCATTGACAGGAAGAAAAAAAAAACATCTTTTGAATGAACTGAACTTTTTGTCGAACAAGCTGAGAAGTCTTCTTCACATCAGCAAACTGGCCAATTTTTTTTTCTCCTAAATAACTCTTTTATTGGACTAAATGGAGCAGAGGGGTACATAAAATGTCCAGAGAGTACATAGATAATAGACATATATTCCAGTGACCGCAGAGATGGGCCATCGTAGACCCGAGCCTTACCACCATATTTGCCCGTCCAGATTCGGTTTCCTGCTATGGGAGAATTTTTTCACAAGTGGAAGTATAGGAAACCAACTCAAACTCAAACTAAATCTGGACTTAATCAGACCAGCGCTTGGGAAATTATGTCCAGAAACATTTTGGAGCTATAGTGTCAGAAATATACCACTGACTTTTTCCGAAATTCAATCCAGTTCTTCCTCACACTAAGGTCTATGTGGGTATAAAATTTGATTTGATTTTTTTTGTTTTTTGTGTTATGGAATTAACAGGAAGGGTCTGCAGTAATAGCAACCATGAGGATTTCGTAATATCCCAAATGTTTGGGGATATGAATTACATTTTCTAGGACTTGCTGTAAAGATGATAAAGTTTATCTATTTGGTTTGGTTACATTTTGTCAGAGAAATAAAAAGAGAGAGAGACTCTGATGACAGTGGAAATAGTAAACCATGTAGGGAAGATAGTTCTATCACTATCTGAATTCCAAACAGCCGTAACTTATCGAGTTTCATAAAACATCACTTTGATTTTTAGATGTTTTCTTTATTATTCCACAGAATGACCACTGCTCCCGTCCTTCAAGGTCCAGGAATGACATCGTAATAAGAGGAACGTGTGTTTGAAATGGACATGTGCAAATTTCACACCTGATCATCTGTGTTTGTCTTTACTTCTCACTTTGTGTGTGTGTGTGTGTGATGCACTGTGGCTAGTTCCCAGAGTCAGCAAACACTCACACACACACACACACACACACACACAGGTATATGGTGGATACTGTAACCTCTCGGTCGACCTCCGCTGACAAGACAGATCGCTCCATTCATCTATGGGTGAGTGCACCCAGCGCTCCATTCATCTGCGGCTGAGTGGATCAGGCCGGCCAGCATTTTTCACACCGCTGGCCCATGATGCATCTGGGACTCTGGAGGAATGTCAGTGGCCTGAATGCCCTGATCTGTCATGAGGACCTGGCTGCTGCAACACCACTGTGTACACAATGACACACACACACACACACACACACACACACACACACACACACACACACACACACACACACACACACACACACACACACACACACACACTCACACACACACACACACACACACACTGTGAGCTCATCCTGTAACCCTGAGAAGTCGTAGTTTTGACTCCCATGAGTCTCATTTAGGTGTTTTTAAATAGTCTTCTTGTGGCTGCTCCTGGTTAGGGGTCACCTCAGCAGGTTTTACCATCAGTGTTTGTGATTTGGTAATGGTGTTTACGTCCGTTGCCCTTCCTAACGGAACCCACGCTATTCATCCCGGTTTGGGAAGGGCACCAAGAGTTCACTGGCTTGTGCAATATTTAATAGTCCAGAACATTGAGTCAGACTTCATTACTGTATGACCGAACAAAAGCCCTCAGAAGATATTATTCTTGGATACATCGTATAATTATAGCCCTAAAAAAAGTACGGGATATTATGGAATGGCCATCATCCCCGCAGCGTCCGCAGATTCTTCGTGTCGACCCAATAACTCCAAAAAAATTTCATGGATGTTTTTCAAACGTTTCATCTACATAGACCGTACTGCCAGGAAGAACTGGACTGATTTTGGGATAAATCAGTTGTAATAAATCTTATAGGGGAGTTTTATCTCCAACAGTTTTCGTGCCATAATTTGTCAACCGTTGTTCCGATTTCGCCAAAATTTGATGAATGTGAATTTAGAGAAAGAGATCTTGTAAGTATCACTCATCATATTTTACACCAATAGTTTTATTTACAAATATGAAGAAATGTCATCTTATTTTTAAATTCATGGTCAAATAAGAGTTGCTGCTTCACATTTTACAGCATTATTATTATCAGAACCACGATCTGGTCTACACGGCAAAGACAGCCGGACCAGAAAAAGGCCACTTATTCTTTAATATAATTAAATATCAGCTTAATCAAGAAACCTAAAAACTCAGTTTAAGTAGATCGGTCTTTAATTTTCAATTATAGCACAAACTTACTTAAATTTAAGCTTTTTTTCTCCCAGTTTTAAGGCCCATTATGGATGTTGGACTCGGAATATTTGGTATTTCCACATATATATATTAATATTTTATTACACACACACAAACACACACACACACATATCCTAAATAAGATATACACACTCATATTATCATACCTTTGATAAAACATCGTCACAGTCAATAACGATGAAGGTAAACCCAATGAAATATAGAATGAGGACAAATGTTAATTTAATTATGATCCGTCAAAAAATCCCCTGTCTGTTATATATGTTTGAGAATTGGGCATTTGAAAACAGCAAAACATCAATTTGGAATTCATTTCATCGGGCGATACAGTTTTCTCGCATACGTGGTTCAATATTTGAGCGCCCGGAGGAATACACCTTAATACTAAAACAGGGCAACAGAAAACATCTCATCCTCCCGACGCGGCTCCATTAATCTCCCACCCAAATCTGTCGCAACAAATAAAACATTTGTGAGGGAAAGAGTTGATATGTTTCTTAAATTCTGTGCAATACAGCGGCAGCTGGTGCCGATACTTTAAACTCTTTTTTTTTGTTGTTAGATGTCAATCAATGTCTTTTTTTGTACGGAGGAGGATAAGGGTCAGGCATGAGGTAGAAAAATGAAACAAACAAACAATTTCATGTCATTTCGAGAAAAAAAAAGTCGAAATGTCGAGAAATATGTATCAATTTTTTTTCTTCTTTTGATCTAGTTCAACTTTATTCTCGACGTTTCGACTTTTTTCTCAAAATGAAATATAAAAACAATCTTCCTCCCCTAATTTTTTTTCTCATGCCTGGCTTTCAGACTCCTTCGTATCTTTGCACAACATGTTAGAAATAAATTGAATTTGTTCATTATTTTTCATCCAGGAAAATTAGTCGGTGGATGAATCCATGTTCGGTTCTTTCATTTCCGAGGTTAGCATGCTTGACCTGTAATTGGACCAGATACCAGGACTTGAAGATGCATCTTTCCACTCAGGAAAAAAGCCCACTCTGACACAAACAGGCCACTCCTGAACACCCCGGTGGACAGTAGGGGCGTCTCTGGAGACGCGGCTGTCACCGGCGTCAGAGAGAGAGTGATCATTGAGTCGCACAAATTACCTTTCAGAATGAGATTCAAGCACCAACTCTCCCTGGTCTGGTTTATAAATAGTTCCTGGATTGACTTAAACGTGAAGTCTGTTTATATCTAGAGAGGAAGAGGATCCTCCTTCATGGAGGCCCTGCTGAACAGGCCTGAGCAGAAAAACTGAACGCTGCCTCTAGAGAGAAAGTTTTTTTGTTGTTGTTTTTTTGCATTTTCAGGTTGAAGCGGCAGGGAGACAAACTCAAATCAAATGTTCTTAAAATGTACAAATTGAGTGTGATATATTTAATTACTGTAGAATGAGGAAAGTACTACCAAAGTGTTGCTATGTTTCGGGACTGCCTCTGAAAATCTTTTGTGTTTGACAAAGAGATTTGTAAAAGATTGCAGTCTTGTGTTGAACTTGCAAACTAAAAAATTTAAAGTATATTAGAGTATCATTTCGGGTAGAGTAATTCCTACTATTCTTCTTATTACATTGATTTTATACGGTGTTTCCATTTCTCCAGAGGCCGTCCTGCAAAACCTTTTCTTTTGTCTGAAAAACTGTCAGAATCGGAAAATCGTGATTTTTATATAGTATGTACTTCCATTAATGCGATCAGGTCCAGCCACTAAGGGCGTCACAAATAAGCGTACTTCTGGTGCCGGTTTCGAGCTCTGTTCGGGTACGGGTTAAGAAGTGACATCACTGGTACTGTGGAGACAGATGATCAGCTGTGGCGACCCCGAACAGGAACAGCCGAAAGACGAAGTCAGGATGTCTAATTTCATTAATGCAAAATGCATTTTGCAAAGTTCGCTCTCATCATCAGTCTGTAAACATCAGGGCGGGGCGGCCCCTTTGAAGGGCCCAGGGAGCTGGGTTTCTCAGGGTCTTGTTCAAGAACCCTACGACATGTAGACCAGCTGGGACTCAAACCTGCTACCCTCCGATCTCCAGCTTTGGGCTGCTCTACAAACTGAGCTAAAGCCGCCCCAAATACTGTAATAACCTAAACCTGTACGGGAAATATTGTGACTACATTTTGGTTCTCCTTCTTCCACGGTTTTGGACGTTTATATTATTAAACCAATCAGATTGTGAGTGCGCCATGGTGGGCTGATTCTTTGACGCACCAGAACCTACCTTTCCAATCACGTTATCATTTTTTCCCAGCATTCTTGTGGGATTGTGTAACTAGCACTTAACGTTTTTCATCATAATATTCATTTTGCGTTGTTTCCATTTTAAATCAGCCTCTGGAGGATTGTGTGGCCTGGTGTGTTTTGTGACTCCTCGTCTCTACTTGTGACTTTGCAGTGAGTTATTCGGTATTTGCGTCGCTTGAAAAACGCACGTATGAACGTGTGAACATTACGTTCTTCCTTAGTGTAGTGTCAGCTCAAAAGAACAGTACATGTGTGCGCTTTCCCCGTCCCATCATAAGACTCATAATGTCGTTACCATGGCAACATCAGTAAGTGCATTCACAAACACGTCATTTAATCCACACATGCACGTTAATTGACACGGAGTGGAAATAAAGGACTCGCAGCTTTATCGTACATGCTTAAAGTCAAGTTTCTTCGTCTTCTTCTTCATTGTCTTCCGGCTGTTACCTTTCTTGGGGTCGCCAGAGTCGACCTTCTGTTTCCATCAACAATTACCGCTGGCAACCTGCGGGCTTAAAGTACCAGTGATGGTATTTATTAACCCCACACCCAACGGATGTGATTTGGAAATCCGTTTCATTTTCCCCGTATTGATTTGGCATAATTTATTTATTTTTTGTTGCCGGATGCCCTTTCTGATGCCCACCCTCCCATTTTATCCACGCTTGGAACCGGGACTAGAAGGACACTGACCTGCGACCTCTACGTGGCTTGGTAAGAAAATGAAATCCTCATAATAACATAATAATAATAATAATGAGAGAAATGGGTTGAGCTGCAGAAGCAGAAGCTATTTAGCCTCATATACAGAAATCAAAGTCAATAATGACGGAAGGAAATTGAATTAAATATAGAATAAGGACAAATGGTAATTATATGGTGTTCTTTCAAAAATCTCCTGATTTTAATTCCTTCCCCAGTCTGTTTGAGAATTAGGCATTCGAAAAGCAAAACATCCATTTGGAATTTATGTTATGGGACGATACAGTTTCTCGCATAACACTTCCATATTTGAACACTCGGAGGAATACACCTTATTTTCAAAACAAGGTAACAGAAAACATATCCTTATCCCCTCATTATCCAGCCATCCCCGACCCAAATCTGTTGCAACACAAACAAATGTGGAAAGAGATGAAAAAGAAATGATACGTTCCTTCAATTTCATCCAATGCAGAGGCAGCGCCATCCTTCACTTTGTATTACTCAAAACTGAAAACGAAAATGTTTGTTTTCCATGAAAATCACTCCTTGGATGAACTGGAGGTTAAAATACTTGATCTGTTAAATAGACCGATCATCAGGGTCTTAAGATGTGTCCTTCCACCGGGACAAACAGGGGAGAAAATGAACATTGTCATACCAGCGGGTGAGTTATGAACACCTCGGTGGACTGAAGGGAGCATCTCTGGAGACCAACGGACCTGCAGCTTCCCCGGAGCCACTCGAGCTTTCATTATGAGATGACTGTCACCACCTCTGAAAGAGAGAGGGAACCAGAGAGAGAGAGAGAGAGAGAGAGAGAGAGAGAGAGAGGACAGAGATTCTCCTTTACCTTATGAATATAAACTTTAAAGTTCCTTCACGGGTTTTGGGGAGGATTTTTGCGTCCGTGTCTGAAGGTCTATGAAAACTTCTGTGCCTTGAAGGACTAGTTTAAAGTCCGATTCTCAGCGCTGGTCGGGTCTGAGGACTCAATTCTCATCCCCACCGTGTCACATAGTGAGGTCCCATAATGCAACTCTCGCAGACACACAAGGCAAACCTACCACGCAGGGAATTGTGGGCCGCGTTGTACAAGCAGTCTCAAAATCAGCTTCACAGTTTCTTTTTGTTTTATGATGTTTGGTTTAGGATTTCCCTTTTTTTTATTTATTTGCAAATCCACATGGGATTGTAACTTTGCTGACCAGCTTTTATAAACACCAGTGTTAGAAAAAGGTTAAACGTAATTCAGGGACCGTTTTTTTAAAGCATTAGAAAAATGTTAGAATTGTGTATTAAGGAACAAAAAAAAAAACAAGCAGAAAATCTGCAACTCAGGGACTTAATAGGGTTATTAAAGGAACTTTTAATAGCCTTTCCACAATTTATGATCCTTGTGTCAGTGTGGTTTATTATGGGCTAAGATCGAGCAACCACTTACAAGATTGAAGAGTAGTTTTCATAATTTACCAGCAGAGAAACAAGATTGTTTACGCATATTTTTAGATTAAGACCATAACTTCTTAATAAATCAATCATAAGAAAAAATTACACACATTAAAGTCTAAATCTATTTTTATTCACTGTCATCGTTTTCCACGTACGCAATCAAAGCATCGAACTATAACAAATAGGTGAAAGACTTCTCGAACGGAAACAGTGGAAATCAGTGAGGACTCTACGGCGCCTTGAGGCTGAAATGTTCATTACAAGCCATGAATCTCAAAGACATGTTTTGTCACGGTAAAGTCATGTGGCCACTACAATCTGCTTTTATCCTCTCGCGGGCACGATGGTCCGAGGCTGATTCATTCCGCAAAAAAATGGCGAAAATGCCGTGACGTCCTTTTCCCAGGGACCAAAATTCCAATAATTTATTAATCTAACTCTCAATGTTTTATTTCTGATAAGGTTAAGTTAAATCGCCGGTTCCGTCAATGTGATCCACCACAATAGTGGAGCAAAAACACAAAATGGATTTAGTATCACTTCAATTAATATTACAAATATTTGATACACACATTTAAAATTAGCCATTTACTCTCAATTAAGTTTGCGAGAGCCATCCCTCCGTTTTCAGTAACTGCTTGTTCTGTTCGGGATCGCGAAGGAGTTTGAACCCGACCCACTTGACGTAGGGCCAGAAGCTGGTTGCATCCAGGAAGAGTTTCCAGTTCATCACAATGGGCTTGTGAAACAAACAACCAATTCACTCTCGCGATCACACACTTTAAAGTCATTGATTGATTGATTGTGAACATCGAAACATGACTCAGAAACGATGGATCCCCATGTGGATTAGAACCCAGAATGTTCCTGCAGTCATGCAAATGTGGACCCACCAAAGGATTTGCCCCCAATCTCGTGCGTGGTATGAGCAATCCCCCACTGATTGAGCTTGTCAAATAAAATGTGAAGTTCTGACTGAATCCTATTGTTTTTCTTCTAAAAGTTTATGTTATTCTACAGATTTTTATATGATTGGAACAGGACGACCCTCCATCACGCACAGTTATAGCCAATGTGCCATAAGAGGGATTCTGGCTCGAACCCCGATATCCCGGTTGAGGTACGACCGCTCTACCCACTGAGCTAAAGCGGCCCCAGCCCACTATAACCTTTGGCTGCCCTGGCATCTCCATAGTAGGATCATAAATTATGAGTTTCCTCTATTTTATTTGTATATATTACTGACCAGCGGACCCTGGACCGGCCAGTGGGCCCACAAAGGTCTGCCTCATCTCTTTGTTTGGAATAAAGCTTTCTCACATTTCCTGTCCTGCAGACGGAGATGGGATCGAGGTGGGTGGGTGGGAGCAGGAGGGGCTTCAGAGGCCGGTCTGGGCAGAGTGTGTGAAGCTGAAATAATGATGATGCTTATATACTGCAGAACAGGCATCCAGTGGCACAGCTGGCAAAGGCTGGCAGAGGTGGCCCAGTTAGCCCAGTTAGCCGGCTGGCTTCCACTGGACCACGCACAGATGCCCATTAACTGCCCCCGCTGATGACACCCTTGGGGCATAACACACACTTACATACACACACACACACACACGCACACATTTACAGAAAACCCCCCCACTAGAATTAGCCACACAAGCGAAAGACAACAACACACCTGAACAATATTTGGATACATTCTGCAAATGTTCTCATTACATATAGACACATAAACACCGTGTTGGAAACACACACACACACACACACACACACACTCACACACAAACTCACACGTAGGAGAGGAATGAGTCACTAAAGCCCAGACACCGCTAAACGCTTAAGTTCCACAAAAATTTGTCCCCACTTATACGGACACACACACCGAAACAAATCTCATGCTACTCAGCCACTATGTTCCAGCAATCACCCCACAGACCCTGTGACTGCCCACACACACACACACTGCCCACACACTCACACACACACTCACACACACTGATACACACACACTGAAATTCTCACCTCGGGGCAGAGATGTGCTCTGATGTTTCCGGGGCAGTGGGCAGTCACGAGTGTGTGTGTGCCCGACAGCTGTTTGTGTGCCTGTCCATGTGTCCGTGTGTGTGTCAGTGTGTGTGTCAGTGTGTGTGTTTATGTGTGTGTGTTGGCGCTGTGCCCTAATTTGACAGAGCTGGAGCAGTGGTTGATCCCCAGCACAGTTGATTTGGCTTGATGTTGACCCTACAGGCCTTGTCAGCTCCAACATGCTCCCTGTCTCCTCACGTAGCCCAGCGCAGCACTGACACACAAACACGCACGCACACGCACACACACACACACACGCAAGCACGCACACACACACATACACAAACACACACAAACACAAAGAAGAAACCAACACGAAACGCACATTTGTTCTTTGTATTCAAAGCATTTACTAATTACAAAACAAATCACTGCTTTCTCGTTAATTTTTGCAATGTCTTTTTTACGACCAGGTTCATACAGAAACAGTCCAGGTTCATACAGTGAAACTGTCCATGTTCATACAGAAACAGTCCAGGTTCATACAGTGAAACAGTCCAGGTTTATACAGAAACAGTCCAGGTTCATACAGAAACAGTCCAGGTTCATACAGAAACAGTCCAGGTTCATACAGAAACAGTCCAGGTTCATGCAGAAACAGTCCAGGTTCATACAGTGAAACTGTCCATGTTCATACAGAAACAGTCCAGGTTCATACAGTGAAACAGTCCAGGTTTATACAGAAACAGTCCAGGTTCATACAGAAACAGTCCAGGTTCATACAGAAACAGTCCAGGTTCATACAGAAACAGTCCAGGTTCATGCAGAAACAGTCCAGGTTCATACAGAAACAGTCCAGGTTCATACAGAAACAGTCCAGGTTCATACAGAAATAGTCCAGGTTCATACAGAAACAGTCCAGGTTCATAAAGTGAAACAGTCCAGGCTCATACAGAAATGGTTCAGGGTGTGAACTTTCACCACATCCAGCACAAATTACTTGTTTTCCTGACAAGTCCTTGTCGGAGACAAATCGGGACATATTAATGTTTAAAATACAGAAGACACGTGGTCCAATGTGTCAAAGACAAACTCAGTCAGTGTGTTGACTACTCGGATTACAACTTGGCTTGGTGGTCGTATAGACCTGAGTTTAGATATGAGGCTAACTGTCTGCCCGCAAGACAATCGCCCTAAACCTATTTTAAAACCAGGTTTAAAAAGAAGAGAGTCACACAGCAGCCAGAGGGCTCTATTTCCATGAGCTCCGAAGTTCAACCTTTACAATAACGAATAAACGGGACCAGTTTGATGGTGTTAACTTATGGGTTTATTTCGCAACTGTTTGAACTGCAAACCTTCCCTGAGCAGGTGAGCCGCACCTCAGATGACACCCCAATGTTTACCACCATCAAGTTTGCCTTTAGAGTGACACACGGACCCAGTGCCAGGTAAACGTTTTATAACTGCATTTATTGAACCAATAAGTTCTCTAACACCAACTGTAGTATTTTACCTCTTAGAAACTAAATCCAATACCAGACCCGTTCAACCAAGTCTTCCCTTTTATAGACTATTTTCAGAAGCATGAAGTTGGCACAGAGCAATCCATGACAAAATAAAAATTAATTCCAGGGGAGATGAGGAGGGATGTGATTGAAATCCATCAGGGTTAGTAAGAGTTTTCTAAGGTTCCGGTACTCCGCAGATCCACGGTGGGAAACTTCTACTAACAGAGAACTCTTGGAACAGGTCAAGTCAAGAGGTCACTGACGCTCTGAAGAAAATGTTCACGTCTTAGGACGCGGCTCGATTAGTGAAAGAGAAGCAACACAAAACCAGTTGTTGTTGATGGAATTAGTTGTTTGGTTCGGTTCTGAGCGAGTGGAACATGTGATTAAAGATATAATGAGGCGGAGTGACAAATATCGGAGGGAAAGACGAATCTCACGAAACCTCATGCTGGCTGGAGAACTAAAGAATATGAACTCAAACCTAATCGGTGGTTTAAGCAAAGAACATAAAACAGCTTGTGACGAGTGAATTATATAAATTAAGATCGCATTGCGTGCAAAGTAGTTTAACAGAAGTCAAGCCCGGTCCAGTCCCCAAATATATATCTAAGCCACAAAGGAGCACATTTCGTGGACACCCTCGCAGTTCACGATTCAATACTCTAACAGCTACGAGGAGAGCTTCACACCAACACCAATGGTCCACGTTAGCAGCATTCTAGGTGGGACCAAAGGAAAAGGGCTGCCCAAAGCTGGAGGGTGAGAGTTCCAGTGGGTGAGCCCCCGCCTGAGGTTTGTGGTCAGGGTTTGCCCGGACTAGAAGGTTGGGAGGTGAAGCCCATGCAACTGGTAACACAACCTCCCCCCCCGCCGAACGAGCACACCTCGACGCTGACAGCTGACCCGGTCGCAGCGGCGAGTATCACAGAGTTGTGACATTAGATGGTGGGGGCTGATAATGTCAGTTAATTCATATGAAATAAAAACTTTGCTTACCCCGTGTGAGTGCACTGCATGAAACGCAGAGGCGGGGGTGTCATTTCTAAATCACATGAGGTCCTCACAAAATACTAATCCCGTGAAAAAAAGCGGTTAATACGCTTCTTTCAAAGATACACAGATAAGATCACTGATACCAAACACATTGATACGATGGGGTTATGTTTGCGATTTCTGTAACTGTACTTAGATGGTTGCATTCATGGCCTGCTGGTTTTGTGGAGCGCAGTGACAACCAGTGTGGTTTTCATGTGTGGCTCCTCATCAATCAACAGGATGAGGGCTAATTTTCTAACCACTGAGGAGGTTTTTAAATGAGGAGGAAGACCCTGGACTCCCTGCCTGCTCCTCACTTTCCTCTCCTCCTCTTCGAATCATTCCTGCACGTCCATCTGTCTTTCATTCTCTCCTTGCCTGTTAGAAATAACAGACTTTCTCTGGTTACACGATTGCACGCTTTGAACCAAACATTTCTCTTTCGATGGACCTTCGGAGTAGTGTGTGTGTGTGTGTGTGTATGTGTGTGTGGGTGTGTGTTCATCAGGCTGTTCCCGGCTGGAACGGATCCTCTGAGGTAAAGGCCTGATTTTAATCCCTGGGTCCATCTAATCTCCTCATATTCACATCTCAGATTAACACACACTCACACAGCGGTTTGAAGCCTGTCAGCGTCAGCAGTGTGATACATCTGTGAGTGTGTGGGTGTGTGTGTGAAAGAGTTTGCAGACTCCATCCTGGCTGAAGGAGATTAATTGTGGAAAAATTAAGCCTGTCTACGGCCGGCGACCTGAGGGTCGACTGTTTCCTCCTCTTGAAAACAGACACACACGTGTCCTGGTGCCATCTGCCCCAGGTCAGCTGGCCGGCGATGTCAGCATGGGAAGAAGGGTGGGATCAAAAATGAGAACAGCATGTACTATGTTTTAACATCAGAGATGACCGGGCGCACACACACACACACACAGACACAGACACACAAGCTGTCCATGTATGAAACAGAACAGTGACTGTGGTCACTCTCTCTCTCTCTCCTTCTCTCTCTCTCTTTCTCTCTCTCTCTTGCTGCTCTTTGCAAAGGGTAAACCCCAACAGAGGCGACCAGCGAGTGAAGTGAAACGGGGAGGTTTTTCTGCCAGGCCACATGAACGCAGACATAAACACACTGACTAATGAAACTCAGGCCCGGAAAGTGTGTGTGTGTGTGTGTGAGTGTGTGTGAGTGTGTGTGTGTGTGATTTCTAAGTAGCTCCATCTGGGTAGAGGTGGCACCAGAGATGTTTACTGGAGGCTTTAGCCCATCAACTTATTGTCAACAGTTCAAAGGGCTGTCAGCGCCCACGCTGTGTGTTTGAGGCAGAGAGCGAGAGCGAAGACGAGCGTGTCTGAAACGGCGGTTAAGGGCACGCAGCGAGCAGAGGAGGAAAAGAAGAGCATAGTACAGGGGGGGGACTTGAAATGTGCAATCCAAAAAAAAAAATCAAGATCGAAGAATCTGATGAGATTCTAGTTTTAGCCGCGATTTGGCAGGAAACGGCGAAGATAATCAATAACAGCCCCGTCTAATTTCGAGTGCGTCAAATACCAGCGCTTTGTCACGTTCCCCTGCGTTGAGAACAGAAGCAGAGGACGGCCTCGGGCATTTGTAAGAGGAATGCGAATAGAAAGCAATAATTGGCAGAAGAAGCATCACAATTTTTATTAAGTGTATCTTTTATGGAATTATGTTTTACAAACCTTGCCACCGACTTCGAGAGCTCCTTCTTTCACTCTGTCTAAAGTTGAAATGTGGGACCAACCTCTGGAGTCTCGTCAGAGGTTAGAGTGGGGAATTGGCAGGTGAGGGAACCCGAAATTCCTGTACAGCATCAAGAACCTCCGATGGATCCAGAGAAAATATTTCATTTAATAGATTTATTCTTTACTACTCACTGAAAGTATGCGCAGCCTCGTTCCGTCGGTCCCAGGACTGATAGACTGATACCGAAGCTGATGCACAGCAGTACGGAACAGTTGTGACGGTACACCAATCAGCCATAAGATTACAACCACTGGTAGGTTAAGTCAGAGTGATACAGATCTACCTGTTAAGATGTCACCAGTCAGTGGGCTGATATATTACGGCAGCAAAGGAGCTTTTTTTTTTCTTTCTGTAATTGATGTGTTGGAATCAGAAAAAACGAGAAAGCGAAGGATCCGTCCGACTCTGGCAAGACGTTTTTTTATTTTCATAAAATAAAAAATGGAAATACAACATAGAGATGATCAAGATGGCGCAAAACAAATTAAATCATATAAACAAAACCACAAACTAAGAGAAGTATGAAGCAATTTTCTGCAAAAAATAAATCGGGTTAAGAAATTATTAACAGATAAATCATTTGAGTCATAAGAACATATTTAGTTAATAAAAATGAATCATTTTTTTTAGGCCAATGTTTGAGGGCTGGTTTGATGCAAGTTCACCAAACTGGTGAACTGGCAGCAGGGTCTTTTGAATTGATATGTGTGAGGACAGAAGGCTAGCATTGGCTAGTGCTTTCTGATCCCATAGAAGAGCTAATGTTATACAAACTGTTGGAAAAGTAGATGCTGGTTTTGGTAGAAAGATGTCAGAACATTCAGAGCTGTTTTGGCAGCACAAAGGGGGACCTACCTGATGTGGGGCTGGTGATTCTAATGTTATGGCTGACTGGTGTATGATTTCAAATGAAACATAAAAATCAAGTTTTTGCGACTTAGTACTACATAATAAGAGGAGTGGCCCGAAAATTCCAACTGAGCGATTCCAGAATCTGAGATTCTCCATTATCTGAAGTATTTGGTTGCAATTGTTAGTGCTAAACTGGCCAAAGTTGTTACTTTTTAAAACTGATCAGTCATATTTGATAACCTTTCTCCATTTTTAAAGTTAAATATCATTTTATTCTGTGTTTGACTTTTTGCTGAATTTTGATTGGGGATCGGACACATTTTATTTGGAGATACAAAGACACAAAAATGGAAGAAATTCCTTTTCCCAGCAGTGAATTCACTGATGACTGCAATAAATTCGAGATTGGCGTGAATAGTGTTTGCGTTAAACCCCAATATCTACAAAAGTACTTGAAACAGTTGAGCTTATTTATACGCATATTTATATCTCCGAAAAGTCATGAATCGTCCTTACTTTTAATGCAATAACTGAAAAAATGATGTCATGGGGTTTAAGTTTGTGATGAAGGACTGGATCAATTTCGGGGAAGGTCGGGTTGTGTATTACTGACACTAGGGGGAGCGTTAACTCGCTAACTGTTGGTCCAATTTTGGTCCAAAGTGTTTTTTGTTTTTTTTGTTTTCTTAAAGAAAAATATTGTAGTTATCACATAGCAGATTTTATGTGAGGACCTCATTTAGGGCATTTGCTTGTACAATGCATGGGATTGGGGACTTTTCGAGGACATAAACCCGCTGGCTGGATTGGGTTTATTACTCCGGTGTAATCCCATCTGCTGAACTTATCCGATGATCAGAGAGAGTGCTCCATGTGACGCGGCACCAACCCACAGAGCGGGGTGGCGGTTGGGGTTTGTTAGTGGTGAGTCACACAGAAGATCTCACGAGAAACCAATCATAAATAATCTTTCATCGATCAAACTAAGCATTTGTTTCTTGGCTCAACTTATCAACGCCGCCGTTTCATGGATGTACAACTACTGAACACAGCGTGCCTTTAGAAAAAAACCCACGTGTTTGGACCATCCATTAATAAATAAATACATACAACAAAAGAAAATCAGCTGCTTTAAATAAAGCTTCATGAACTTCAAACACGTACAGATGATCCAAATAATGTGTCTCGTGTCGACTTGTTTCTACGAGAGTTCGAATATCCGTCACATGTTCTCACTTTGCAAAAAACAAACAACACAATGCAACTGATTCTCTTTTTTTTTTTATAACTTTAATAAACATAAAGTAATGTGTTTGATGTTTTTGGTAGTGGAGTTGGTGTTTAATACACGCTGATATAATGGGTCAGTAAATGTTATTAGGTCCTATACGGCAGCGGGGACAGGCAAAGTGGGAACAGCTGGTTTGCGATTCACATTATAACCGCTGATAAGTGAAGTTAATAACATTGTTTACCTTGTAACATTGGCAATGTGTTTGCAATGTGGTCTACAGAAGGACAACTGGTGAACAGGCAACAGAACCCTGGACTTCCAAGACTCGCTGATACATGTGAGGAATTAAGGCTAGCCTGTACTGACCATGGTCACCGAAGATCTACTGTAGGCCAAATAACTGAAAAAGGTGGTTATTATACACACTGCTTTGCAGCTTGTTGCATAATTGGGCAGCTTGGGTCATATTTCCAACGCTGACCCTTGTCCACTGCCAAAAGCGAACACTGGGAACATCAGCATCAGATCTGGACCAGGGTCAATGGAAGAAGGTGGCTTGGTCTGATTAATCACGTTTTCTATTACTTCATGTGTACCGGCGTCTGTGTACATCGCTTACTGGGGGAAAGAGATGGCGCCGGGAAGCAACATCCAATAAAACATTCTTGCAAATCAAGAACACCCCTTCATGGTAAATGGTATACTCTAATAGCAGTGACCTCTTTCACCAGGATAATGTTACATGAAAACAAGAAAGGAATAGTTGGAGGGACATGGTGTTGACTCTGCCTCCATCTGAGCCTCTTTGGGTCACGGTGGACAACAAGTTGGATCCATGGATCAGACTTACGAGGTCTTGCTGCCAGAAACCACAGCGCACATTCAGAAGTCCGCTGAAAGCCAAGTCTTCAAAAGCCGATGCTGTTTCGGTTGCAAAAAAAAAGGGGGCGTATACATTATAATGTTTGTGGTTATAATGTTATGGCTGATAGGGGTAGAACTTTAGAAATAATCTGAAAAGACACCAGAGGAAAGTGAATGAAAAATAGAAACAAAGTAATATAGTGACACAGACAAGAAGTGAATATTAGTTGTAGTATTTAGAGGCGCAGCTTTGTTAGCTCTCTCTCTCTCTTTGAGTGAGTGACATTCACCTTCACCGTGTAAATCGGCAGGGGCCACAGCTGGAGCGTCCATCATAGACACACACTCTCTCACACACACGCAAATAAACACACACTCCCTTGTGTCCCCCTGCCCAGGGTATTAACTTCTTTCTCTGTGGCAGCTGGAGTCACATTGTCGTGAAACCTCAAACTGTACCTGAAGGCATCTCTCACACACACACACACGCAAACACACACACCCGCGCAAACACACCACACACACACACACACACACACACACACACACACACACACACACACACACACACACACACACACATAAATAAGCGCAGGGCCCCATGGACTTTGCGTATTCGTCTTGGATTTCATCAAAATCCTCCAGTTTTATATTTTATGAGGCTAAAGAAACTCTTCCAAGATCAGTATCAGTAAGCTCGCTGGAAAACGGTTCTAAAATAGAAAAAAGCCTCCTCTGTGCTAAATGTGTGAAATCAAAACAGGCCTCTTTGCTGTTAACACAGAGGTTGTTCATGTCCATTACAGCCCGAGGCCAATCACAAGGGTTCTGTTGGTTTGTTCACATTCTGTTTCTGCTGTCGGCCTGCACGCCGCATTTGAATAAATCTGACAGTGTGTCCTTTTAACATTTTGTACATTAGCGTTGAATGTGTGTTTTGTGTCTTTTGACACCGCGTGTGTACTCTTGAGGCCTGAATAGTGTTCAATGCACTTTAATGCTTGTGTTTTTGCGCCATATATAGTTTTGTGTGGTTTCATTTTCCTTCATATTTTGCTCTTTAAAAGTCAGGTTTCATAGACAATGAATGCGTGGGTCGTTTTAAAGAGTGTTAAACGATGTTCCTCTGGTCTATGAAATTGGTTGAGAACATTTAATCTCATACTTATATACAATTTTGATCAAATTGTATCTAGGTCAACACATTTATAAGGGAAATATTGCTTTTTGCTGCACTATATTATTTATTTTGCTACTTGGCAGATAAAGAATTTACTATGAGATTTATAATATTACGAAGCAATTCCTATTTAAAATGTATTACTATTACATATTTATTACAATATTATTATAATTTATCACACATAAACAACCATTCATAAATCAGCAACAAAAGCAAACTATTTCAGTTATGGGAAATACTCTGCTTTAAATTATACTTGGTTCAATTTATTAGGGATAAAACCACTTTAAAACCTACTATCACATATTTGTTATTACAATATTACTACACATTATCAAAACTAATACATCAGTGATACAACCAGAGCATATCGATAAGAGGGGAGACTCTGCATTAAATGTAAGTGTTTTTAAGTTGTTAGCAAATTAAACTTAAGGTAGATTTATTGGGAAATACGCCTAAAATGATATTATAGATCATTACAATATTATCAAACATTATAAGGCATTCATGCATTAGTAATAAGACAGAAATATATCAATAATTGAGGATACTCTGCCTTAAACTTTAGTACTAAACTTAAATACTGTTCATTTGAGAATTATACCTAAACTAGATTAAAGTTGTAACGACCCCAGATCTCCTATTACACATTTATTCATCGGTAATAATGCAAAATATGCTGACGACTGTACTAGAGCGCCTTTTCTAGTCTGCTCGACGACTCAGAGCGCTTTTACAACAAATGCAGATATCTGCAACTGGAATTATAGCGAGTCAAAATGACATCGGGTACCCGTTATCCTGCGAGGATACTTGAGGTGAATCTGGAATAATTTGATATTATTTCCTGATCCTGCAGTCACACTTAACACTATTATATCCACGAAAGGTTGGGATTATTATGGAATCGCCCACGTAGGCAGCCCTCGAAGATCCTTTGTGTCAACGCTGTTTTCCAGACATAACTCATTAGCTATGACAGCATCCATTTTCAAATTTTATACCGTCATAGCCCATAATGTGAGGAAGAACTGCATGGGTTTTTGGAAAAGCTCTATATTTCCAACACAAGGGGAGCTTCATTTACAAAAGCTTTCAAGCCATTATTTCTCAACCGTTGGTCCGATTTTGTCCGAATTTGCTGTATATGAATCGACTGGAGGAGATTTATTTTGTTTACTCTAATAGTTCATACTTTATTCTCTAGCAGGTTTATTTATTTATTTTTTCGGACTGGGGGGATCGAGCTTTTGCTGTCGTAGCCCCCAAACACTGGAACGAGTTGCCTCCCCATGCTAGGCTGGCCCCGATGCTTCTAGTGTTTAAATCCCGCCTCAAAACACATTTTATTTTTGTTTCTTTTGTGCTTAATTGTGTTATTTTATTGTGTAATATTGTGTTTATTGAATGGAGAGCACTTTGGTCGCATTTGTTATTTCAAATATAAATTAGGTTTGATTGGATTGGCTTTGAAGGAAACACAACTGCTTCTTTGTATCTGTTGAGGAAGTCACCTACATGTCAGACAACCGAGCAGCTACCACGAGCCATTCCACCACTTCGGCATGGACATCCTAACGATGCGCGTCGTTTGGAGAATGCTGATAGGTGGAAAACAAATTTCTCGTCGTAGTTCAGAAATTTCAACTTGCATAAATGACGCAATTAATGACGTGTCATTCTCATGACGCCACCTTCTCCCAGCCCACTCTTACATCCCGTCTATGTGCATTTACTTCACGCCGTGCCATAAACGTCCCATTCGGGGTTGAACACACCTTTACTGAACACTGTTCTCCGACTCTTCTATCTGGACTTTGAAGAAAAACATTGTTGGGTTGGCAAAATGACTTTGAGCTGTGTTGTTTTCAGAATTGGGCAACCACAAAAAAACAAAAACAAAACAAAAACCTGTTACTGATACTTTAATATAAGTGGAGTAGATGGAAATATTTGTACGATAAGGTTATAATTTTCTAGTGCTGCTGTTACGGTTATCCCCTCCATACTCATCATGAGGCAATACTTGGACAAAATACTCCGCAAGACTAAACTGTAAGGAATCAATTGATCATCCTTTGTTTATCCGTGACAAAGTCCTGCCAAGTTCATGAGGCTTCTGTTGCCTGAATGAAAAAGGTTCTGGCTGAGTTGTGTGTGGGTTTATTGTAGGTCAGCAACAAAACTACCAGGATTATCCCTCGGTTCTGACTCAGTAAGGAAAGTTTGAAAGGCTGTGTAGCTTTCGATGAAGTGAAGTCAGTCATTTCAGAAGTGATGATCAGAGATGATGGAAAAGTCTAACAAACAACAGACTGACGTTACCCAAACCTGATTATTTTTGCCTTAATGAGACACAAATTATAATTTCAGGTCTGCTTGGATCAGATTTGAGTCAAATTTGACAATATCAGACAGCAGAGGTGTTTACTTTTTTTTTTATCAACTGACAAAGTGTTTGCATAGTCTTGAATTGCATCTTACAGATATGACTCTCACACTATGACTCTCACACTATGACTCCCACACTACGACCTCAGATAATGACCTCAGACTATGACCTCACACTATGACCTCAGACTATGACCTCAGACTATGACCTCAAACTATGACCTCAGACTATGACCTCACACTATGACCTCAGACTATGATGTCACACTATGACCTCAGACTATGACCTCACAGTATGCAGGTGAAGTTTTTTTGATACTCAGCAGCATTCACGGTAGTGAAACAGGTCTTAGTTCTTATATCCCCGAAAAGTCGGGAATATTTTACAACTCAAAATGTATTTAATGGATTAACACTGGATCAGATTTTTTACATATATACACCTTAGTGTGAGGAAGAACTGGATTGAATTTGGGGAAAGTTGGTGGTATATTTTCATCACTAGGGAGAGTTTTATCTCCAAAACTTTTCGGGACCATAATTTCTCAACATTTGGTCCATAAATTAATTTCTACTCATTCTCTGGAGGCCTCCACTTCCTCTGCTCAGAGCGCCCCACTCCACCCACCACCGCCACCACCACCACCCCACCCTTTTTTTCCAGTTTTTTCACAAGATAAAAATTAATGAAGAAATAATAATCCCAGTTGTCTTGGTTTTGTGCAGGCGCAAAGACAATGTTTGGATCAACTTTATGACGCTGTATCTCTGGTTTAAATTTGTCTATCAACCCTGAAACCAAATCTGACAGACTTAAGACGGAGCTTTGACTCCAGGTGATTTGATCATCGTGGTGAATATATGAGTTATTGCAAAAAGAACAACTCCAAAAGCCCCTTGTCTCGCAATTATTGAGAAAACATTCACATTTTTCCTCTTTATACTCGCTTTAAAATGCACGTAAGACTAATCTAGCAGCGAATCCCTTCGCCTTGTGACCAGCGTGACCGTGGGCTTACACACGGCCACATAAGGATCGCATTACGACCGATTTGGAAAATGTCCAAACACACGCCTTAATAGCTCCATTACAAAGTGTTAGAGTCGACTTTTTAAGAGTCTGCTGCTTGCATGTGTGTGATTTTCACGCTCAAACCGCTCGGTTCAAGTGTGTGTGCTGCAGAAAGTTCAGAGCAGCAGTGACCGAACAAAACCTGTGTGTGCTTTAAGCACACCAGTTTCAGCCGGTGAAATAAAGACGTCTGGATTGGATCCCCTCCCCTCTCTTGCTCTCTCTCTCTCTTTCTGTCTCTGTCTCTCTCCCTCTCTCTCTCTCCCTATCGCTCTCTTTCTCTCTCTCCCTATCGCTCTCTTTCTTGGATATTGATCGGGCCGAGCGCTTTGAGTACAAAGCTTTAAGGCCTGAAAGGCGAAACAGCCATGATTTCAGAGAAGTCATGAAAGTTTAAAATGCCTCCTCTTTCCGCCGGGTCCTGGGGGATGTGTTCGCTGTGCGAGTGACCCCCAGGCGCATTTGGAGATCCAATGGTTGAACCTTGCTCATCCCACGTTGAACCAGTCAATAGCTATTATTAGCTACTGCCTACCCTCTGCTATAGGGCCTGATGAGGGAGAGTGAGAGAGAGATGGGGGGAGAGAATACATTCTTAAGGCCTAGAAGTGGAAAATCGGCGCCTGTTTGAGTTGATGTGTTGTTTGTCGATGGAGGGCGAGAATGTTAGCATGTTGTGGGCATGTGTGAGTCTGGCAGAAGTCAATGTGGAAGCATTTTGGAATGTGAGTATGCAAAGTCTTCAACAAAAAAGTATTCTGGGTGTGATCATTTGTGTATGTTTGTGGTTTGTAGTATATGTGTGCAATTATGAGCTTAACTCCCATCATGTGTTAACTCCCATATGTGCATAAAAGGTAATGTTTATTTTGCATTACATTGATTTCGCGCAATCAGCCATAAAATTATATGATAAGTGAAGTGAATAACTTTATCTTGAGACAAAAAAGATTACAAGACGAGTTCAGAGCACCAGTGGAACTGCAGGTCTTGTTGGGTGTTACCAGTTAGCAGTGGTTAGGAGCTACCAAAGTGGTCTCAGGAAGGACAAAAGGTGAACAAATGACTGAGGATCAATGTTGACCAAGGCTCAGTGTTGGTGATCGAAAGCTAATCTGTATTCCCCGGTCCAATAAAAAAGTTTCCATAAGATATATTGCTTGGAAAATGACAGCAAGGTGTTCAGTCTGGATTACACCGTCTTCTTCCCACAATCCAAAAATAGGCAATACAGGTGAATTTGTTAGTCTTATTTGCCCAAAGGTTGTGAATGAGTGAGTAAATGGGACAGTCCTCAAATCGATCAGAGAGATGCTGAACCTTGTCCTCTGCCGAAAGTTCCTTCATTGGAGATGTCAGCATCAGAGCTATGGACAACAGAGAAATGAAAGAAGGAGTCTCGGTTCGAGGAATCGAGAGTCAGTTAAGATATTTCGGGAAACTGTTGCAGACCCCGGACACCCTTCAAGGATCTGATATCCCTTCATGGCAGTGAAGTACTTCTGCAGGATAACGATCCCTGAATTTCTGCAAAAATTGTTCAGGAATGGTTTTAGGAGCACGACAAGAAGTCCAATCCGGCACATGCGGGTTGTGCTGAACAAACAAGTCCGATCCAGGGAGGCTCGGCCATGCAACTTGAAAGCCTTAAAGGATCCCTTGCCTTAATGTCTCGTTACCAGAATACTCCGTGTGCCTTGAGAGGATTGGTCTATTGTTAAAACATGACCTAATCAATACTAGGAAGGTGTTTATAATGTTTTGGCTGATGTGTTCAGCCAAATTGTGTGTGTGTGTTGCTTGAGGGTAAACTCATGAGTGTATTAGTGTGTACTAAAGGGGCAAACATTCACTCGTATTCCTTTTGAATCACACACCTAATAACACCAACATGTAATTACTACAATCCTCTCCAAGGATATAACTATATAACGATAGGCACACACTTCAAACATCACTTTTAGGAGTATAAATATCAATGTAAATGCGTGAGACGAAACACTTCCTGGATGTTGGTGGACACAATAATCTGAGTCCAGCCTTTTAGTTTTCCTGAGGAGTTTGAAATACACACTACATCACTCACGTCACATGATGTGGAAAACTCATTAATCCGAAACGCCTGGACGTCATTAATTCTACATGTTTATCGGTTTGACTGTATGATAATGATACGAATGACTCTCTGACGGTGTATTCTTGACATTCGTCTCAGCCTTTCCGCCTCCAGCGACATAATGCCAATTAGGTATATGGACTGAATAATTGAATAATTAAATACAATACAGGTCACATTTACATTCAGTTTTGTTGGATGGGTATAAACATTGATCTCCGCATCTATTTATTTTAACAGTCATAATTATTACCAGGCAAGCCTCACTCACTAAACTCTTGTTTTGTATGTATTTCATATCATCTAATTTTATTATATATCACTTTTCATGCTAAATCCTGTGTTTATCGGCTCATTACTGCTTATTCAGCACAATTTCATCAAAGGTATTACAAAAAATAAGACACTGAATGTGATCCTGTGCAAAAACTCATTTTTCCCTTGATTGGTCATGTTTTCCTGCTTTACTGTAATATTAGTTCATTTAAATGTTGGGCAATTGAGTCTTATCTAAAAAATAGCGCAGACTTTTTGAAGATAGGCCTGGTATGGAAAGATCAGTTTTATATTTCTGACACTAGGTGGAGCTTTATTTTCTTTATATTTCTCAACTGTTGCTCCCATTTAGTCCAAATTTGGTGCTTATGAATCAAGTTGAGGAGATTTATCTGAAATATATTGTGATAAACTCTAATAGTTCAGATTTTACCCACTAGAGGGAGTTCCTAGCAAAAAAGACGGTTCATTGAACATAACGTCCAAACCATTGGTCAAATTTAGTCCAAATTTAACTCCTTTGAACCGCCTCAACTATATATATATATATATATATATATATATATATATACATTCAGATGAAACATCAGCAACACAATAACATTAAAAAGAACAAACAACCAGTAAAACATACAATGTACAAGAAACGCATAAAATCGACACATAATTAGTATATTTTCAATAATTAAAAAAGGACCTAAAACATTATGACCAGGGCAGGACAACCAACCGGGATGACAGGGAGAAAGTGGGAAAATCTGGGAACAGATTAAATGTTTAGGGGGAGAAAAAGAAACACTTCCAACATTTTCATAACAGAAAAAAAACATTTTCAACTCAATTAAATCTGTGGTTGTTCTCTGCTATCTAAAACCTACATGGCAGAGAGGGACGTCCTCGCTGTCCGCGGCCTTTGATGGAGACATATCGCTGATACGAGGGTTTTGATAACCGAATCACGAGAGCAAATTCGTTCTTTAGCGTCAAAAAAATAAGTTCATGCACGGCGTGTTGTGATACGCCTAAGCTCCCGAAACCACACGGAGCTCTGAACCCACTCTTCTCCTCTGCGGTGTCTGGAGTCTCCGAGAGAGAGAAAGGAAGTTTGGCAGCCGCAGACGCAAAGTGTGGGCTGACTGGACTGAGTTTCGCCTCTGAAGACGACGCGTTAACTGAGAGGGCACAGCAATTACCGCACATCAGGAGCGTCTGTGGACAACTCGCCAACACTAACACGCACACCCAACCTGTCACATCACGACACGCTCGCGTTCAGCGTGGCGACGTAACGCCACCTGGAGCGAGGCCTGGCGATAATGGATTAGGAAAGTCCAACTCACACTGCGTCTGCCCTCAGACACAGGAGCACAAGCTCCTTCCCTTCTAATTGCCCAGGACTGAGGAGCGACTCCCGCCTCCCTGGCCTCTCTTAGCCCGTCCCCAGCTTCAGGGCCCCATCCGTCAGCCCTGTCCAGTTGGCTCTGGTCATAAATAGGCAGACGAGTCAGACAGGCAGGGGCCCCGTCCCTACGGGCCCCTGAGGACAGGGAGACACAGCACCCAGCATATGCTCCCAAAGTAGTGCGCTGGAGGCTTGGGGAGTGTTCTGCTGGGGCACCCATGGGAGAGTGTTTGTTCAAATGTGTGTGAACTGCTATCCTTATGAGGAAGGGGAGGCGACGCAAGGATAAAGAGAAAGAGGAGGATTTTTTTTACGGCGACTAGTTCTACATGGGGCTGATTTGGGTTTGGATGTGGGTCGGTGTGACATAGATCAGAAACCAGAGGTTAGACAGGACCAGCTTTACTTGGTAGCACACATTTTCAAATTATATTATAGCCTCATGATTGAAACCATTTAGTTGGTAAAATACAGTTTGACTTTAATTTTCACATCTACAGAGACCGGCCATAACATTATAACCACCTGCCTTATGATGTGTTGTGTTGAGCTTGATTAATTTTGACTCTATTCACTTTCCTGTGCACCTGGCAAAAAAAAAGAGGTGAAAATGACTTGTTTGTCCGTGAACTTGTTTATAATATCCACTGTAGACCAGGAGCCCCCGACAACACCTTCAGTTCATGAGACGCTCTGACCCAGTCCTCTTAATTTGGCTCTTTAAGATATCATTATAGGACCCTTACAGCACGTCATATTTCCTGCTTCTAACACATCAACTTTGAGAGCAAAGTATAAATACTGTTTATCCCACTGACTGACAGCTGCCATGGTAACGGGATAAATAATGATACTCCGTCCCATGAAAAGTTAGCGTCCGCCGTAGATCCTTTGTGTTAGCGCGATACCTCAAGAACAATGTTATGGATAATTTCCAAACTTTATTCCAATATATACCTTGAGTGTGAGGAAGAACTGGAATGATTTTGGGAAAAGTCAGTTATATATTTTCCAACACTAAGGGGATGTTTATGTACGACACTTTTCAAGACATAATTTCTCAATCGTTGAACCGATTTAATCCAAATTTGGTGAATATGAATTGAATCCAGGGAGATTTATTTATGCATCCTTTTTTTTACCCTGGTTGACCATTGGTCACTAGGGGGAGCCTTTTCTTCTTTTTCTTTGTTTTTTTTGTTTTTTTTACAAAAAACACTGTTTATTGGATGTAAAATGCAAAACATCCAAAAAAATGTTTAAATTTTTATTGCAGTTTTGAACCATTTACATGAACTTCAGAATTGTCATCTGTACCGTCCTATTTCCAAGAAAAAGTAGCTTGTGATTGTGTGTGAGTGTGTGTGTGTGTGTGTGTGTTTTTGTGTGCGCGTGTGTCAGAAGTGTTGCAGGCAATGCGGCGCTCCGGTTCTCATGATGTTGCAGACAGAGCCATGAAGGGGCTCCCAGGCAATCCTCCGTGTCACCATCACTCGCCGTCACAAAGAGGCCTTTCTTTCCTCCCGCCTCCCTCTGGTCTTTGCCAACAAGTGGCGAGAAAAGAGGAAGAGGTTTGCATGCATGATGGTGTTGTTATCACATGGTCACCATTTTGATGAATTGGATGAAAAGTGACCACAAAGTGAGAAGGGAAGACATAGAAGGAGGCACTGATGAAACTGGGTCGAACAGCAACAGACCGAAGAATCTTCCTGAAAAAGAGGTTAAACTTATTTAATATACATTACAGAACTAGAACCACACGGCAAACACAACCAACTTGCAGGCACGGCGGACGCAATGTCGATTCCATAATTCGCATGGAGATATAATGAATATATAAATGTCATTACAATGTAAATGTTAGAACTTACCCCGTGATAGTGTAATAATTGTGTAATAATAATAAATGTACTTTTCAACAAAGAATTACAATGTAATTGTTAAAAAGGGAACATATTATCAGAAGAAGCTCCCAGGACTCTATTATTACCGGCGGCCTTTCTAGGTATGGAAGTAAGACAGGAAGTGAAGTCCATCCAGGAATCTTCAGGACGTGTCCAAACTGACAATCATCAACCATCATATATGAGCTGGAAGGAGCTCCACTCAAGGGGGGTTGAGGTGTTGGTGGTCCACTACATAGTGGCTTCATGAGAGGCTGAAAGGGGTTGTTATTGCAAAATATGCCAATATGAGTAATTGTGTGGGGCCCCCCTCTACCAATTTTTTTGTAAGCCCCTGAACCTTTGCCTCCTGATGGTGCCTCACTGATTACTGCATTTATGCAATGTCATCCTCAATTGTTTTCATTTGAGGAGTGATGATGAGTGCCAACTTTGAAAATGTCACCTTTCCTGTGGTCATAAAGTCTTTGCAGGGACATCTTGACATCTCTTTAATTTAGAACAATGAAGTCAGTATCGTTCCCATGGCAGCAACAGCCAGCGGCCCCACGTTAACACAACTTTGAGAAAATTGCTAATGTATGCGTGCTAAAATACAAACATCTTATGCTGGAATTCTGATTTTAAGCAGGTAGTGTTTAACACAGTTGTAGTCTTGATTCATCATCTTACCATGCTGACATTAGCCAATTATAGAACAGTTTTTACATCATATTTGATTAAGTTAAGTAGTGGACCAGTTACAGTTTATCAATCAATCAGGGAAAACCAATCTGAGCAAATTTTGAACGGACTGACCAGCAATGCCCTGTTGCTTAATCCACTTAATGTTCCACTTAAGTTCAATGTGAGTGATTATGTCATCTCAGAAACTTATGCAAATTGTCAAAAATCATGTGATATCCTCTTGGTCTGGGAGAGTATTTGCCTCCTTAAAATACAAATCCAAAATACCGCCAAACTGCATCCAGACCTGATTATTACCAGCCCCGTTCAGTCAAGGCTCGCCCTCCAATGTCCGTATGGCACTAGTCTATAAATCATGCACCTCCGTCTTAACTGGTTTAAAGTTGAAGACAGGATGATGCCTATGATTCCACTTTCTGCATGGAAAGTTTTGCAATATAGCACACCAACACAAAATGTAGTAAATTAAAACACAGTTTAGGGTCGTTTGAATGTGGAACCAAGGAGGAAACAGAAGGCCGGCATATGGAGGAATGAAAACACGGAATTACAGTTATACAACAGTCAAAGTTCAAGAATTAAATGTATAAATAACTTGGAAAATTGCATTAGTATGTGATCAGAGAGAGTTTTTAATAATAAATGATTTTAATATGTGGCATATTTTACATCGGTTATGTCTGCAATTTTTATATAAATTAAGAAATGTACTGATTTGTAAATTGTTTGGACACCTGGAAGACTAGCTCTTCAGGTTAGCCTTGCCCTAATGCAAAAATTTGCTTTTTTGGCTAAGCTAACAGGAATCCTTCCAGATTTGAGAAAAAAAACATCTACACAAATAGACCATTTTCAGAAACATGAAATTGGCTGATAGGTCTCAACAGTAGGACACTATGCCAAAATCAAAAGAAATTCCAGAAAAGATGTGGAAGAAAGGGCAAACAAAGCTCTTTGTAAGGCTTTCGGGCTTCATAGATCCAAAGTGAGACACATTATCTACACATGGAGGAAGACAATAGTGTAGTAGATTGTGAACCTTCACAGAGGTGGTCCACCTTCTAAAGTTACTGAAAGAGTAGAGATATGGGTTACGCAGGAAACCATTTGGACACAGGCCTCTCTCGCCCCATTAGAGGTCAAGGTTCATGGCTCCATTATTCAACAGACACCGTGCAAAAATGGCATCGTGGTAGAGAAGTGAGGTGAAAGATGTTGCTAACAACGGAGCACATTCAGACCCTCGGAGCTTTAGGGAGACTATGAGTTGAACATTTTAAGTGTTTGAAGACTGGGGTCCCGTTACATCTGGTGTAAACCAAACACAACATTCCACTATAGTAACATTAGACCTACCAAACATGGAGGTCTTACTTTGCTGCTTCAGGACCAGGATGACTCGCTGAAATTTAGAGAAACATGGATTCTGTTCTCTACCAGAAAAAAAACTCTGTCAAGTAAGATGAACTAGGGCTATGTTGTTGTTGTCCCGGACTGCTGGGTTTATTCGCGTAGTGACCCCCAAATCCCTGCGTTGCACAATCAACCCCCGATTAAATGGGAAACTTATGTCTGTAAAACAAGTTTTTCATGAAAAAGCTCCCTCTAGAGACTTAAATATGAACTATTAGAGTAAAAGTGTAAATATACAAGTTCCCCTCGAGTCGATTCATATGCACCAATTCTGGACTAAACCGGACCAAAAATTAAGAAATTATGGCCCGAAACTTTTTGGAGACAAGGATCCCCCTACTTTAAGACATATACAAACTACCATTCCAAAAGTCAATCCAGTTCTTCCTTGCACTAAAGTCTATTTGAGTGTAAAATGATCAGTCAAAGTTGACGTTAAAACGGAAGGATCCGCGGCAGACTTTTAAGGGATAGAATTAGCCATTAATAGGAAATAACCCGGGAAAAGACAAATGAAATAAAGTTCCCTCACGTAAACGTAAAAGATAAACCAAGGTGACCTCTAATGACCAGCTGAGTCCCACCTTAGAGGATTTCTCTTTCATCCTGGTCCATACTTTCCTGTCCTCTGAGAGCTTCCACACACACAGTCCTGCGGGTGTGTTGCCAGGCGATGCAGTAAAGTCGCTCCTTCCCTCTCTCTCTGGTGTGAGTGTGCCCTGTCCTCCGGGGGGGAATCTCATCCTTCCTAATCCTATTAGAGGCGGCCTACTCCTCTGGACCTGTCCACAGTCATTATCCTGACCTCCGCTCCACAGCATCTTCATCCCTCCACACTCACATTTATCTCTCCCTTCCCCTTTTTGGTTAATAACCTTTCTCTGTTCGTCCAAATTACTGTCATACCTGGAAGAAGTGAACTTTTAGACAAAGCAGGGAAGCTAAAGGAAAACTAGAAAGCTTTTTGACGGGCATGTCTTCTCTGGATGATTTTGTACGGTGGGTGAACTCACCACCAGAAAACATTGAACAGATGTTGGTTTAAACAGAAAATGCTCACTTGTGCAACAGTTTAAGTCCCCGGGTCCCTCAGCCACCGCCACTAATACAACTGGGCAGAACCTGTGAATTAGATGGCAAACTAATTGTGCCAGTTTTGTATAATTTCCCCGGTTTCGTTTTTGTTTTGATCTCTACCAGGATTTGAGCAATTATTGAATAAAGGAGGTTTTGGAAATCCAAAGAATTCTTTCATCAACAATACATCAGTTTAATATTTTTGGAATTGCTAGAGAATTAAAAAATGGCATGAAGAATGGGACTGGTCTTTGCTTTCAAGTTGACATTGAATCTAAACATTAACACATTTATTAAAGCTCCGGAAAGTCGGGGATACTGTGCAATCGTCATAGCCGCCGCAGATCCCCGAAGTTGGTCCGATAATTCAAAAACTATGTCATGGGTCATTTTCAAATTTTATTCCCACGTAAACCTTGATTTTGGTAAAGCTTAGTTATATATTTCTGACACTAGGGGGAGCTTTATTGTTCAACCGTTGGTCTGAGTTTGTCAAAAAATTAGGCGCACATAAATGGAACCGCAGGGATCTATCTTGTATCATATATATGATATATATATATATATATATATATCATCATATTTTACTCAACAGATGGAGCTTTGTATGGAAAACAGTTTTTCTAGTGTCGTTGTTGCCATGTTGGATTCTTAATTCACTTGGAGAAGGTATGCTCTCACCGAATGATTTCTACATAAGTATATTCACAATAATCTGTCATTACATTCTAGTAGGTGGACCTACTCAAATAAAGAGACAAATAAAGAGGCGCCCATGACTCGATTCTCTGTTCCTTAAGTTGACCTCTCTGACCTATATTGGCGGGTACCAACCCAGCAAGACCTGCGGTTAGGAGATAACCCTGTCCCAGCTGTCGAGCCATCACAAGTTGGCTCGACAGATCATTGGCCCGTGATAAAGTCACTTAGATCCTCATGTTTGCCCATTTTTTCTAGCGCCAACATAGAAACAGGACAAAATGTTAATTTCTGCCAATCACTGATTGGGGCCATAATATCGAGATAAACGGTGCTATCCTGACTCTGCTTGTAAGTGGTTATAATGTTATGGCAGATGAGCGGATGGATAGAGTTTCACATTATAATCCCCGAAAGACACGCAGCTATATTTAGGATCTACATTCTTGACAAAAAATATTTGAACATTAAGCTAATTGTAGAAAGCCAAACCCCCAACCCCCCTCATCCACCCCCCCACCCCCCCACCCCCGATGAGTCTGACACTCATTAGAACCAAACTACACTCACACCTTTCCTCCACACCTGAAGGTTCAGCAAACATTGGGAGCTGCTGACAGTTCGGATGATCTTTTCTCTTCAAATATGTGTGTACATGTGCCTTTGCATGCAGTTGGAGGTCCTTTCCTGTCACTTCAATGTTTTTTACCTGCCGGAGGAGATGATGATCGGTCCCCTGTGCTCCGCTTTGAGCCTCGTGGATGACAGGATCAAACAGAGCTGATAAACACAGACGCCCCACAACCCAGTTGGCCTCGGCCCTGACAGTGACTGAACTGGCCTCAAATCGCCTTTGACAGGGGAGCGGTGTCAACATACCTACTACACACACCCACACACACACACACACACACACACACACACACATACACACACACAAGCCTGGAGGGGGCACACCAATGCACATATATACACATGTGTATAAAGAACCATATGTTCTGAAAAACATAAAATCCCTTGGACAGCATACTCACTCTTATGCACTCAGATTAAGTGCAATGCAAATTTAAAAAATGGACACACCTGCTGGTTTTCTCTGACATCAGCGTGTCCAAACCGGTTCTGACAGAGGTGAACTGACAGCACCTCAAATACATGTCACAGCACCTGCAAATGCTTGAAAATGATTTGCGGCAGAGACCAACGTGGCATCAGATCAGTTACTGACCGCCGTCAGCGCCACAGAGCCTCAAACACAGCCCGGAGCTACGACACGGATCCAAGAGCAGACCATAAACCCGTGATGCCTTTTTACCAGGTACCTGGAAGGCAGCTAGCTGTTAAAAAAGAGAATATTCAAGGAAAAACTGAAGATGGAAAAAACACATGAGCTGATATTCGTGTGTCAGCCCACTTTTTATCCACATAATATAATTATTATTTCCCGGAGAACTTGGCCTAGGCTGTCGTCCCCATCAGCAAGAATATATCCCTGAAAAAGCCCCCAATATCCTGCATTGTACAGGCAACACTCCCTGTTATGTTTGAAGTTATGTCCGAAAAAACTTGTTAAACTTAAATATGATATATGCATGACACAATACATATGAACATAATTGGGACAAAAGCAAACACACACATTTTGAAAGTTATTTCCGAAATATAGCATTTAAAAAAAAGAAAAAAAGCTCCCCCTAGTGAGTTAAATATGATATGTTAAAGATAAATACCCTCAGGGCGCTAATGGTTAGGAAGTTACGACCAAAAAAGTTTGCGCATTTAGGACTTATTGAGCCTCAGAATCAGATACAAATGCATCTTTGTCTTCATACCTTCGCAGACACACAAAGTATATTCATCATATCGACACACATGGACGGACACGCCATGTCATCCGTCTTCTCCTTCTCTTTTCATCACCTCAGAAATATTTCCAAACTCCGTTCTTCACTCACCTTGAGTGATGCTGAAAAGCTGGTCCACGCGTTTGTTTCCTCCAGACTGGATTACTGTAACGCACTTCTCATCGGGATCCCTGATAAAAGTCTTCAAAGACTTCAGTATGTTCAAAACAGTGATGCAAGGATCCTGATGAGAGTTCGTAAACACAAACACATCACCCCCGTTCTTCATTCCCTTCATTGGCTTCCCATCTCCACCAGGATTGATTATAAGATCTCTCTCCTCACTCACCAGTGTATCCATAGTAACGCACCCCCTACCTTAAAGAACTACTCACCCCACTGACCTCAACACCATCCCTCCGTTCTACCCACTCATACCGCCTCCTCCTTCCCCGTAGCTCAGCACCATGGGTGATCGGGCCTTCTGTTCTGCTGCACTTCGTCTGTGGAATGCCCTCCCTGACCATCTGAGGGCTCCACAGACGACTGACACATTTAAAAAAGGACTTAAAACCTTCCTCTTTATCAGAACCTTTAACTTTAAATTATCATTGCTGCTTTTTGGTCATGTTTTTATATAATTATTATTATATTTTTTTATTGATGCTTTATCTGATTTTACCTTGTAACACTTTGAGATTTGATCCAAATGTAAAGTGCGTTATAAATTAAATGTATTATTATTATTATTATTATTATTACACTGAGGAAAAGTTCCTTTCCTGGTTATTAGGAAACATAAAATTGAATGTTTACCTATAATACTAACCCTAATCAATAAATGTATTCAAAATCTGCAAGAAACAAACAACACATGCACAAAAATTTGAATTAATTCCTTAAAGTAGCAAAAAGAAATTGAATTGAACTCTTGCCACCGGTAACTATAGTTACATCAAATGTTGGGTATTAGTATCCCTAAAGGTACTTTAAGGTACTGCATGAGGAAACGAGAGATTTTTTAACATGATAGTAACAAGAATTTCCGTCATGGATTATTCTTAAAATAATTTTACTATTATAGGGTGAATTAAACAAAAACGCAACTATATGTGCAAAAATCAATTCCGCTAAAGTAAAATAAATAAATAAATAAATCAAACATTTATTAGACAATTGTTGGTAACTGTCATGAATTTTCTGATCTTTGCTCTTCACCCCTCCACATTGTATCATCCACCATTTTTTTTTTCTTTCTTATAACGTGGTGGTTTGGGGGCTTTTCATGAATATACGCTGCTGGGGACGACAGAGTAGGGCTAGTTATATCCTCCAGAAGTCGTAGATATTATAGAATCGCCACTGCCAATTCTTTGTTTTAACGCGATACGTCTAAAATTATTTCATTGATCAATTTCCAATTTTATACCCAAACATACCCAAGTGCGAGGAAGAACTGGCTTGATTTTGTGAAAGATTGGTTGTATGTTTGACACTAGGGGGCGCTTTATCTCCAATTGTTTTCCGACATAATGGTCCAATTAAGTCAAAATTTGGTTCCTATGAATTGACTCGAGGATATTTATCTTGTTTATATCATATTTTACCAATATTTTAATCTTAAAGTCATATTTTACTCATTTTAAGGGACTATTTAATTTTTTTTTTTTTTTTGCCAAAAATACCGTGAAAATAACTTTTAATGTGAGGTGTTCAATCACTGGGATTTGCTTAAACAACGCAGGGGAATGAAGACCTTTCTGGAACACATGCCTGCTGTCACGGTCGACAGCGTAGGTCTGGTTTTTAACTGGAGTGTTATCTGCATCGAACGTCAACCAAAGAGAATTTGCCAGCTGATATTGATTTTCCTGGATGAATCTAATCTGATTTTAAGACGCTAATAACGTGGGACTGATGCCCTTAAACTTTGATGACACTAAGTTAAACAACAGGAAGTAAGAGTTCATGTTACATGATGTAACAGAGTCCGACTTGTCATCATCATTCCAGTCTAAATATAACAACTGAATGCGTGGATACACCGAAGTAAACTTCGTTTTTTTCCATGTTCTACACACAAAAAAACAACCTTTTCCTTTTATCAGGGCTCTAATCTTACGCCGAACAGTTAAAAAAGTGGAAAAAAAAACCTTCTCCCTCTGATGTCTGCTTTATGTGGCAGCCTGGGGAGTCTGTGTTTTAAATTTTTTCTTACCTAGTCATCTCCATATGCTCCGTAGGCAGTGGGGACCCGGGCCGTTCTTTTAATGTGGTGAGAGTGTTAGTCGCACAGTGAGATCAAGAGCCAAACGAGCGCGAGGTGAACGAGAGCCCTGTGAAAAACTCTCGCCAACTTTAATGGAATGGTTACCTGCTGAGTATTGAGGACATCTCCTGCGCGCACAGACGCCATATCAAGACATTTATCTTCAATGAAGGGAGGCGAGGAGAATAAAAGGGACGTGGAGGCACGCACGCTCACGTGCACCGAGAGAATGTCGGGCCTCTTTAAAGGCAAAGCTATCAAAGCTAACGATCTCTGACTGATGAAGTAATGCGATATTAAAATAATCGAGATTCTTTGTTTCGCTTTTGACGGATACTGAGGTCAGATGGGAAATATTGTTTCAATGGAGGTTTAAACAGGTGATCAGATATTTCCGGAGATGCTTCATTACTTGTGTGTGAGCTAATTTAGAGGCGATTATGATGAGAGGGAAGGAGTAGGGAGCAACAGTCGCCGGAGAAGGAGGCAGAAGTCTGAGCGGTAAGAGGGCGATGAAGAAGAAGGACGTCGAGAACGGACGGAAGAGATGAGCAGAAGATATGAAGACGTGACAAACTAGAAAAAGCACTCCGCTGAAGCACAACTGTGTGTCCACGGAAAACATTATTGTGATCAGATTATTATGTCACATGCTCTTGGAAACTGACCATTTGTCATTTTAACAGTAGGAGTCAACATTCCAGCGACAGGAAGTCATTATTTGATGGGTCCCACAGCAGATATGCCGGAATTATACATTTTTGAAAACTCCAATTTTTTTTTCAGATTTTCAGGTTCTCATTCATCCATGTCATAATCCACATGGGTTGAATCCAAAGAAACTGGACCTCTGTTTTGGCTTGAAGGCATTTCACTTTCCGTCCAATATGCTTCTTAAGTTCTGACTTTCCGGTGGGGAATCAGAGAATTTATAACGGTAACCAGTAAGTGTTGGTAGATAGAGAGTCGTTGGCATTTGGCCGTGCTTAACCAATAGGGGCATGTGCATTAATAAACAATAATAATAATAATAATAATCAAGTAATGTTGGTATGAAAAGATTCAGACAAAAATAACCAAATGAGCTACACAACCAGAGAACATGTAATTTGTAAAAATCAAAACGGAATAACAATATTAAACTAGCCTGTAAAACTGATGATGTCAGCACTAGTGTTTAGGGAGCATCTAGATTGTAGAAATGCAATCATTACATAGATTTGTCCAGTAATTTATGAGTTATTGCAAAAATAACGCGAAAAATGCTCTATTAATAAAACATAATTATAATGACACATTGTCAGGACATGATTTAATGTCATCATATCTATAGGGTTACAGTTATAGTTATCTATAGTGTGTGTATATAGGCATACGCAATATGCCGAAACCCACCTTTGGGTACAGTTTCATGCAACTCCATCCGTTAGTTTTTCCCGAATTCTTGCAAACAAACAAACAAACAGGATCCTTTTGGAGAATGAATGAATGAAAGACCTCCGACCATCGGTGGATCTGGGTTCTCAGAATAAAAGCGGATGATGGGGAGTTTCTGCTCGTCCGATGATGTTGATGTTAACATAACATTTCAGGTGAGTTTCCCACACAACAAGGCCTCACTGGTAACTAATATAAAAAGTTGTCGTGATGTAACGTCAGTCAGAGTAAAACCACACAGAGGTACCGATAACGCCTTCCTTCAAGTCTCCAGTACGGAAGTAAACATGAGTTATTATCAGCTGTGTCTTTCTCATCAACTCTCATCTACTGACCGCTTCTGTTCTCGTCATACAGTTGTTGACAGCTCTTAAGACGCATGTAAACAACATTTCCGATTAGATGACTGCTCAAAACAGTCAATACAGGAATATCCTTTCAGAATAATTTCATACTGAAAGGAGGAAAGTGTCCATGTAAACCCACCTACTGGTTCTTAAAAGGTTAACGTCTGCAACCGACTCCAAACTGGCTGTAGCACCAGCCAAGAACGTAACCCTGGTGGACACTGGTGAAAGGAGAGAGTCACGATGATTTTATGGTATCATGGTATGATATAAAAAATAATGTATTTCCTTTTTTTAAATAAACTTATGTGATCTAGATCCGCTTCAATGTTCAATGTAAGAATATTCCGCTAATCAAAATATGCCGACATTATAGAAACATGTAAAGGAATAGACATAATGACATGGCTGTCATTAAAAGAAAACATCTTATTTTACCAACTGATTCGAAACAGGATAACATTATTTCACAGATTTTCTTTCCCCATCATCCAATCCTTGTGACGCCTGTTGTCAGGCAATTAATGTGACACAGCCTATGTAGAATCACATAAACAGTGTTATACAGAGCCAACACTCATACAGTATGTGTATCATACAATGTGTGTGTGTGTGTGTGTGTGTGTGAGTGTGTGAAGTTGAAAGCAGCACTTATGGCATGATAATTAACTTGGACCCGTCCTCCGTTGCAGTGCCACCTCCTGCCTCTCATTAATCACTAACACTGTTTGTCTTTCTAACTCTTGGATGAACAACTCTGAAAATATGTTCTGAAGTCTCCAACAACTTTTCCGCTTTCCAAGATCGACAGCTGCTGACCATTTGGAGCGACAAAAACAGAAAACCAAACATGAAACCTCCTCTCCTAATCCCTCCACTGCAGCTCCTGTTTTAATCCCAAATACTCATCACCGATTCTCAATCGTCCTTTCCTTTTGTCGTGATGGGAAAAACGTTTATTTCCCTGGCTGGAGATCAGTGTCCGCCGTCTTGTGTCAGCCGCGATCCTCACAGCTACTCAGGCGAGAGGTGAAAGTTGAACGCGATGGCATTAATGCCTCGCGGTGCCACAGTGGTGGGAGCGCCCTGACGTCAGCCGGGGAGCTTCTAACCCACCGCTTCTCTGGTGTCAGAACATGTTAGCCCCTTTCTGCTGCTCCTGCATGCTGAAATGTTATGCCCTCCAACAGAACTGGCCAAATAATTCTGATTTCTCAACAATGGCAGCATGCATATGGCTGCACTTTGAAGCGCTCGAACAGTGACAGGGGTGAGAACGGCAAATTAGGCGGCTCAGGGCTCTGAAAGTGTGCGCTGTTTGTGCGAAAGGGCAAACAAACCGTGATGGACCCAGCATATATTCTGTTTGGTTAGGTTTTTAAGAAATAGCTTTGCTTGAGCCACAATTCTAACACTTACTGCCATCTTGGTCATGATTTATTATTCGGTCCTGCTTTCAAATTAAAACCGTCGGGGCTGACAGCATAAATCCAGTTTTAATTAAAGGGAATATCCCTAAAAATATCCCTAAAAAAGCCCAATTGTACATTCAATCCCCCTGGATTCCGGGGGATTGAAGTCCCAGTATTGCGCCGCGTTCATGGTCACTGGAATCCTGCTGAGGTGTCGTGACAATCCGTCGTTTTTCTTTGCTCACCAAACTTTCTAGACTTCTTACTTCTTGGCGTTCTTCTTGGAATAGCTGATCGGTTAGGAGAGTTTTCATTTAAACAATTCAATCATAAACCGGCCCTTATAACAAGCCCGAAGAATAAATCAACTCCCCACACTCTCAGGCCAAAAATTCTTCCCTGCACATGCATTTTAAATAAAACTCCACTTTTGATCATGCTTCTACTAAAGTTCTCCTTCTGTCCTCCTCGCTGCTCTCTTCCAGCTCCCTCTCCAGTCATTCCTGCGAGTCCTCCATTGTCATCCACAGTCATCCATCGGCCAAGCTGGGAGAGGCGCCAGGCTGGCTGGGCCTAGAATCCTCCGGGGCCTGCCAGGCTGGGCTTGAATGGAGTGGCAGAAAAGACCTTGGCTAAATTGGCTAAAATGGATCACATGCATCACAGTGTAGATAACGAATGCCAAACACTCTTTGCCTGTAATATGACTAATTCATCTGAGAGAAGGAGGCAGGTTAGAGGGGAGTGTAGAGAAGAGAGAGAATATATATGGACAAGCTCTCAGATCAAACGTCACCTGACCGATGAAAGGTTTTCATCACTGAGTGGATACCGGACCCTACGTTTCCCATAATTCATTAAAAGCGTTATAATTTGACACTAACTGTTCTTCTTAAACCCCTTTTTGGACAGATATTGGGCAACATCTCCACAATGAAAGTCTTTATCTACACTTATCTACAAAAAAGGCTGGCTTTTTACTCTACTGGAATATAAAATTATTATTTTCACAGAATAATTGAATGTTTGAAGGGACGTGCCTAAAACTCTACAGCTTCACTTTTTACAAGGTTCAGTCGAGTTGACGAGTAACTGTCAGGAATTGAGTTTCCATGTTTGTTTGTCGTGTTTTGTTCCCACCCTTGATGCAAGCTGTTCTGAAACCTATGTTTTTTGCTACTGTTTGTACTGGAAAAGGTATTTTCTGGATTAATTGAATTATTAAATCATGGAAATTATTTCCAGACGATCAAATTAGTTTGTGTTGTTTATAGTATGTTGGGCCAACTTCCTTTATTTGGTTCTGATGAATTCCATTAACTAGGCTCATTTTTCCCACTGAAAACTTAGTTGAACAAACACTATTAAATAAAGTTGGGCATATTCCAAGTAAAGTAAGTGAAGCTAATCGAAGAAACTCATTTCAATCAATCGTGGTTAGTTATATTGGACATGATCCAGGCAACTAAATTGAATCAACCCTAACTCAATCAAGATTGACAAAAACACTGTTTGATGGATTAGTTGCCACATAGTTTGTTGTCGAAAACATTCATATTTAATTAATTCTCTTTGTCTCCTCATTCTGGTTGGACATGTAATTTATCAATAAAATGGTCACACAGATGTCTGACTCAGCTCTGGTACTACCTCTGTTGCTGTTACAGAGGTGGAACAGCCCGTTATGGCTTCAATGTATTTATAAAGAATGGCGTAGAACGATAAAGATGCACCATTCCTGCTTTGAACAGGCTTTGAAAACAGGATTTTAGATATTAGAGCCCTCCTTTTGGAGCTACAGAAGAGTTCATGCCACTGTTTTCATTGGTTTATCCAAACCCTAACCAAAGTTAAGGTTAATAGCCTCGCTCTTTTGTTTGGCACATACATCTCTATCAGAATAAGTATTAGCATATAAGTTACCGAACGTATAGTTTATATATCGCATGCGATTTACAGTAAATTATGTGAAAATCATACTTTTGGGGTCTGGCACAGAGGTCAGGTTGAGACTACAGGGCTGATTTACGTTAAGTTGCATCATCTCTCTGGTGTCATGTAGACTCACTGCACGGCTCTGAGACAGAACAACAGTTAGAGAAGGAGGGAATAGAGTGCAGTATGTCACGTCTGGTAGTGTCAGCCCAGCCAACGCCTCCCCACTTACCCCAGACCACATACCAGTCTGGCTAGCAGTCTGTGCCAAGGAACCCATGGTACTGCATTAAGACTCATCCCTCAAAACTCTGCATGTGTCTCTGTGTATGCATGAGTGACATTTAAACTCCTCTATTGCCATTTATGTTGGCATCCCAGCGTATACCACAGAGGCACAGCGCCTGAGCCAAGTGCCGCTGATGACTCTCTTTATCCACTGCACTATGTAGGGTTGGTAAAAAAAATCACATATATACACACACACACACACACAGAGGCGCAAATGCACACAGTGTAGTGATTATGAATAGCCAACTGGCGCAGATGGCTGTAAAAATATATTTGGAGCCATAAGCCTTGAGGACGCTGTAATGAACACTACCCAAGTAAGAAACTCAGATTACTACACAAATTGCGCAGAAAGGCAGCAATTAATAACCGGTGTAGTTTTATTATAAGAGTTGGATTTTTCTTCTTGTTTCTTTGTAGTGACGGTAGTTCAGAATTATAATTACAGAAGAAAAACCTCAATATTCGGCAGTACCTACCTGTATGTAAATGGAAGTATGGGGATTTACTTTATACCCTAATACCTTCTCTGCTTTCATTTTTCTGTATTCATTTATTCATTTATTTGGGTTTTATATTTTTTTATTTTACTAGTTAATGTATTCTACTTCTTTTTTTTTTTAATTGGGTTATTTATAAAAGTTGATTTGTTTATTTGATTATTTAATTATTATATATACTTATTTAGAATTGTATTTATTATGGTTTATTTGACCAGTTTATTTAATATTTTCAATTATTTTTGATGGAATCCATTATTATTACTTTCAATTATATTTACTTTAATTTAATTTCCTTTAATTATGCTTCTTTTATTCATTTGCCTTCTTTCATTAAACATATTCAATTATTTTTTTATTCTCCTTAGTCCTAAGTAATAATATGATTATTTCTCCTGGTACCATTTTTCCTTCGGCAGGACATTTTCATGGGAGGGAGGACCAACGACAAAATCAAATAATTTATAAAAACACAGGATAGTGAGGATTAACATATTTGCACACTGCAGCTGTAACATGAACCTCATTAACTATATCTGGTGGTCTGACGGACCCCAATGTCCGATATTTTGATTAAAAAGTTTTGAGAAAGAATTATCACTACGTAAGTATGTAATAACAATGTAATAAAGATTAAATCCATAATCAGTCGTTGTCACATTGCATAAATCCTTGTAGCTGTAAATGCACAATTACAGATGCTATTAAAACAAATAACGCTGCAAACAAACAATATTTTTTTCTATTAAGTCCTCAAAATAAAACATCAAGTTCAATTTATTTAGGTTGAAACACTGCTCCATGATGACCCTTGACCCCAAACATTACCGGTAACGTTTCATCCGCAGTAGCTCAAACTGTTCGGCTGAGTGACTGGTGCATTTACTTTTAAAAACTGCAAAGATATAATAGTTGACACGTGCGTCAAGAATCAACAATTCTTTTTTTTACCATAAATATTTTTATTTTCTAAATTTGCAGCATTTTCTGCTCAATGTAAAGTTGACATGGTTGGTGCATGATGTCACACGACTGTTTCCGTGAGTAACAGCTACAGGTATGGTAGTAGTAGATATGTCTTGAATCTCTTAATTATATTTTACAGTTATAATAACCTATTAGTTAAATTCATTACAGAAAAGTTTTTCAATTTACTCGTAAGATTTTCATTTTCAAAACTGTATTTTTTTTTTCTCAGGTGGTTTGGGTACACATCATGGTGTGTGTGTGTGTGTATGTGTGTGTGTGTGTGCGTGATGGAAAGGGAGCACAGCAAAGTAGTGCACGAGGAGCCACGGGGCACTTTAACACCCAGGCCAAGCCCAGGTGAAACAATAATTCCACTCCACTTCTGTTCTGTCATGTTGACAAATGTAATTCAAGGCCAGTGAGTTCTGACCCCAAGGCTGTGGTGTAGTGTGCACCACGCTTCCTCCATGAGTGTGTGTGTGTGTGTGCGTGTGTTTGTATGCCAGTTTGTGTGTGTGTGCATGTATGTGTGAGTGTGTGTATGCATGACGGCCAAGCAGACCCCAGGTTAGTCTCTGTCCCAACAGTGATTTTAGACAGCTGTGTCCCTCACTTCCTCTGCCCTGGAGACACAGAAAATACACACACACACATCCAACTTGACAGGCTTGAATTCTCACCTGCGTGACATGGCCGAATCATCACAATATCTGAGCTTTCACTCTACATGTGCTTTTTTAATTATTTTTTTTTTCTGACGGTTATATTAACCATTAAGAGACAATTAAAAGTAAACCTTCGCCATCGTCCAGGACCCTCCCAAGAACCCTATGTCGATAAAACTCCACCTAGTGTTAGAAATATAGGACCAATCAAAAATGAAAAGGTTTTTGAGTTATTTACAGAAAACAGTATTTTTGATGTAAACCCCCCCCCCCCCTAGTGGGTCAAATATGAACCGCTAGAGTAAAATGTGTTATTTACAAGATAAATCTCTTTGAGTCAATTTATATGCACTCAATTTGGATTAAATCCGACAATAGTCCAGAAGTTATATTCTAAGTACTGTTTAATTTTTGGTTTTTTTTGTAAAAAGCTCCCCCTGTTGAGTAAAATATGAACTATTAAGGTAAAATAAGATGTATGCAAGATAGATCTCCTGCAACTGATTCATATGCACCAAATTTGCACTAAATGGGACAAATGCTTCAGAGATAAACCTGCCCCTATTGTCAGAAATGCAACCCCTAACCTGTGGAATGAGTTCCCCCCTCATGTCAGGGCAGCCCCCACTCTGTCTGTTTTTAAATCTCACCTTAAGACTCATTTTTATTCCTTGGCTTTTAATCCAGGATGAGTTGTTGGGCATTTCATTCTTTCTGGTCTTACTGCTTTCCTTTGATGTAAACATGTGCTTTAATCATTTGCCTATGTTTTTATTGACTCTACAGCTCTTTGGACAACTCTGTTCTTTTTTAAATGTGCTTATAAATAAAGTTGAGTTCAGTTGAATTGATTTGAGTTGAGCCCCCCCTTACGGTCAGAACTTTACAACTGACCAAAAACCAAAAATCTACCCAGTTCTTTTCTCGCGCTAAGCTATATGTGGGTATAAAACTTTAAAAAAGATCCTTGAATTACTTTAAGTTACATCCGGAGAAGAGTGAAATTATCAATCGTATAAAAACTTTAGGAAATCCCTGGAAAATCGGCCTTGCTGCGACCGCCGCTACGGATCCTTTGTGTTACTGCTATTACTCAAAAATATCATGGATCATTCTCAAATTATATAAACACATAGATCTTAGGATGAGGAAGAACGGGATTGATTTTGAGATAGGTCAGTTATATATTTCCAACTTGAGGTGGAGCTTTATCTCCAAAAGTTTTCAGACGATCATTTTTCAACCGTTCAGGTCTGGTGAATACGAATCGGCTCTAGTAGATCTATCTAGTATTTATGATATTTTACTCTAAAAGTTCCCCGGCGATATGAGCGACTCTGACAAGCCATGATTGGCTGATATTATACGGCCAGCACATTAAATAAGAATGCGTCACTGGAACGATTTAGTCGGCACCCTTTATCGCCCAACAACCAACCAGAGTTTGGTATTCACTCAGGCCGGTTTATAAAAAGCGGACGGCAATGTGTGCATTTCTGGTAATTGACACGATTCTTTTTGAATCACTCGCTGTTTACCGTCTGTCCATCTTCACATAAGTGTGTGTGTGGGTGTGTGTGTGTTTGTGTGCGTGTGTTTCCAGACAGGGGACTCTGTGTGATCAGGGGCCAGGCGGGGTCTCGCCATGGTTAGTAAGGTCATGGCGATCCAAGTTACAGCATAATTAGATTACTGCACACATCCTGCTTATAGGCTACCCAAACACACCACACACACACTTACACACACACACACACACACACACATATACACACACAAAAAGAAGATGATACGCTCATGACCACACACACTCCAATCTTCTTCCCCTTTATCTAAACATGTGTGTGCGTGGAAGAGGAAGAGTGTGGCCCAGACTGCAGCTGACCCTTTAGAGGTCTTGACCGGTGTGTGGATCAGAACCATCTGCAGGGCGCACAAACACCCCGACGCAGCAGAACGACATTTCCTGTCCACATCACCAAGAACGGCAGATCGGAACGAGCCGCGACCTCTGTTTTGAATTCATTCTTTGTTTTTTCTCCGCCACGCTGAATTCAGAATAATCGGAAACACGCACAAACAAACTTTAAATGAAAAAAGCAATAAAGAGGAAGAACAGGCAGAGTCGCGATGTATAGCACTAACGATTCAAGGAAAGACAAATAAATAAGATAGAAAACAGCAACATGAGGCGGCCGACACCTGCTCAAGAACACAGTGACAACCAGTGAGGCTTCTTCACATTCCATCTGGAAGGGCTGAGCAGCGACAAGCCGCTTCTTTTATCCACCGCAATCCAAAGATTCCTACCACTTATACTTATTTGACAGGATGAGAAACACAAGACCGGTGAATTTGATTATCTGGAGGCGCTTCATTTGGAGCTGAGGATGGTAACTATCTAGCTGACCTTGAATATTTGTTTGTCTTCTATGCATTGTGGCGGATGCGTTCCATTTCAAAATAACAGTTTAGATTATAATGGTCATTTCAATCGTTTCTTTCGCCTAGTTTTACGAAACCCACGAAACCCCCTTTCTTCTCAAATTAAAATTGTGTGGTGTATAAAAAAGGACTACTCCAATTTTGTATAATTGATGGAAGGCGGCCCCTTGTCAGTGATAGTGATCAGCCATAACTTTAAAACTAATATTGGCTATTATTAAGTATGTACTGACACTTTCCTATCAGAACCATGTAGTATGGACCCTCTCATCGTTTTTGTGCTACAGTAGAACTTCTCAAGGATTGGACAACATGTGATAGCCCTCACTCCAGATGCATCAGGACAAGACAACATATCAACTCAGGGCAAGTGTATCGCAACAACTGACAATAAAATATAATATAATATCACAATATTTTTCCTAACTTGTTTTTTGCTACAAAAATGTTGTCATATCCATCCATCCATTTTTTTTTCACCTAAACGGTATCTTGTAAGAAGGGTATTCCAGATGTCACCTTCGCCAGCAACATTCTCCAGCTCTTTCCAAGGGATCGCGAGGCGTTTTTATGATGATGTAAATAATACCTCCAGTGAGTTCTGGGTCTACCCCGTGGTCTATTCCCAGTTACATGTTCCTTTAAAAGCTTTAAAGGAAGGCCCCCCGTAGACATCCTGGTCAGGATCCCAAAACAACTCAACCGAATCCCAACGAGCCGAGGAACCCGCAGCTCGACTCCGGGCTTCCTCTTGAAGTCCGATCTCCGCGTCTTATCTCTAAGGCTGAGCTCAGCCACCTTACAGGAGAGCATGGCACCCTTCTGGATCCAGATCTGAGAGGGGAGCTTGTTAGGAGGCCCGAGGAGACTTGAGGGTTCAGGCTGAGCCACGTCCCCATATCAAGGAAGCTCATTTCAGCTGTTTGTGACCATGACCTCATTCATTCGATTACCACCCAGAGCTCATGACTAAAGGAGAGGGATGGACGTAGATGGACTGGTACATTCAGAACTTTCTTAAAACAATAAGAAAGATTTAAAAATCATAAAAACAAGATTAAAAAATTAAAAAGCCCATTCAACCTGAAACATGACTTTAATGTTTTCCTGATCAGTACTGTCTAGGAATAATTTAAAAATGTAATAAAAGGCAGCAGCAACTAAGAAAGTCTTATGGTTTGCATTTAAGAGATTTTACATCAATTGCGTGACACTTTTGTCTCCATGGATTCTTGGGATTCTACAGGCATTCAAGATGACAAAAGAGAGCAGGACTTTGTCCAAACTCATCTAAAGGACAGTTTGTGTTGTGTGCTGACAAACACGATGAAAACAAGGATGAAAGGAAGGAAGAAAACATTGACAAATGGTCAGAGACAACCAACACATGAAGACGCATAAAGAATATAATGGCTAAACATGTATTTTATTACGTTGCGTGAGTTGAGGCCTCAAGGGCAAAATGTACTTTCTACAAATCCTTGAGGATCGCCTTTGTCATTTTCATCTGCTGTCTGCACCGTGTTGATTTACACACATGCCCACACATGTTAGCCTGCACATAAACCAATAAATACTTACATAAACGCAAGCACGTGTTTGCTTTTGAGCATTCAGGAGACTTAAGTATTGCCATACTTCTCCAGCTGTGCTTTTGTATCCCCATCCTTTGTTTAGCCCTGATTGCAACCTTTTACTTAGACGCTGGTGTCTGAAGCTTTCACCTCCGCAGATTCGATCAAATTCAGTTAATTCTATTGATTCAAACTGAGTTCCGGAAGTCTGTGCAAGCAACAGAATATTTCAGAACTCAAGTATGAGTAAAAATGTTCTTAAAAGGCCACATCCTAACCAGACTGCTCTATTCAATTACTTATGTGGGGTTCTCCTGGAACAATACCTTGTTTCACTCCTAATAGTTATTCCATTTGGATTTTTGGGAGTTCTACACTCTTTCTTATTTGATGAAAGGCTATATAGATGGGCAATCTATACAAAACTGGCCACTGGCAACATTTGAAGACCATAATACTAAAAATAGTAATCACCTAAGGAAGAGCACCACCTCTCACCTGTACACCTATGGACGATCCTATGTCACATTAGACTTATGCCTTGATCGCACTGGGAACGTTTTGGCTCCGATGTGTCGCGGCTGTTGCGTCAAAATAAACCAGTCGAGTATTTATTGCGGAGCCTCAAGATGCTGCTGGCTCGTCAGGTGGAATCACAGACATTGTTTTAAATGGAAGTGATCGAGACCGGCGATCCCATCGTTCCCATCATTCCCATCATTCCCAGTGGAATCCAGCCTTTAGACCCAAAAGTCAATAGTCATATCAAGCCAGTAACGTTGTTTCGCTTACTAACAGCTAAAAATGTAGTTAAAATTAGAAGACTCATTTCAGACGATGGGAAAAAACTCGTCCTCACGTTTACCTCAAATATACTGGACCACTTTCCTGACTTTCCCCGGAAGATCTCAGACAACTCCTTCTACCTCAAACAAAAACCAAAAATAGATATGATCATTTCACAGCCATTCTGAAATCTTTATATTTGCTGGCTGTCACCCATAGAGACAAATTAAAACAATACTATCTGATAAGACCTAGTGTTTGTTCTGAAAATCTAAGCATCACAAAGCAGCTTTTTCTTATTCAATTCAGACCTGGAGTGATATCCAACCCGATGTTTAACAAACACCAACTTGGACAACTGTTAAACCAAATGTACAGCTAGAATAAAAGCCCTTAGAGAGCGAAAATCTCTGCCAACGTTTCTTTGTTTATTCCCTTCTTAAAGGGACGTTGTTGTGTCATTACTTGTTGTCCTCCAGTATAAAACGTCAAAGGAACAACGCCCATCAGTACCCAGGGATTACAAAAAATCATGCAGCTTTCTCCACTAATGTCTGAGTTATTGCCAGCCTATAAAGTTTACTCTAAACCGGTTGTCTCCTGCTTCTTCCATTTCAGGGGCTCTTTCGGCCCGGTGAGCCCCCAGCCCCACCTCTATAGGAACATCAGAGGAATCACAGGAACGAAGGCATCAATAATCGACAGTTTTCTCACCACATTGTGACTTCACTGTACCAAACGGCTGATTATTTTATTTCTATTTCAAATGATACAAAAGACACTATGACACCAGAATGTAATCATTTGTAGGATATGGCTAAACCCACCTCTAGGTAGAATTCCATGCAAATCTGTCCATCAGTTGTTCTGTAATCTTACTTACAGACAAACAGACGAAATAACAGAAGTGAAAGGTGACCCTTTCACTTCCTTCATTGATGGTGGTACAAAACTAATCCTATTTTGCATTAAAACAAAGCCTGGGATAACAGGAGCAAAAATTTAATGCATGGAGCACAAAGTACAATAAGCATAAGTCTGAGAGATCGAAGAGGAGGAGGAGGAGGAGGAGGAGTGCTGAGCAGCTTTGAAAGGGGCCAAAGTGTGATCTTGTTTATCTTGTAGATATCGTGGTTTACTCTAAAACTTGAGGCTAAGCTGTTTTTCAGACATAATTTCCTTATTGTTCTTCTGATATTTCCTATTTTACACCTAATATTCCTTTTTTACTCACAAGGGGAGTTTTCTTTACGAAAAACACTCTGTATCAGATATAACTTCACATTCAATTTGAGGAGTTCATGGGGGGTTAATTATACAACGCAGTGTTTCGGGGACTTTTTGGGGCTACACAGCATAGATCACATAAGAACGTAGAGTAATATTTTTGTAAGTTGGAAGTGTGAAGCTGCAGTAACCGCAGCTGTGTTTTCCACAACTCAGTTTACCACAATTGATTCCTAGAATTTCCCTTCATCCGTGATTACCTCAGGTACAGCCGTGGATGAAGAGCAGCGAGAGATTAAGATTTTAATAACCCAGCAGTTCCTCTCCGGTTTAGCACACGGTCCTCCTTCTGACAGGCTCCTTTCTCACTTTGCCCTCTTCCTTCATCCCTCCTTCTGCTACCCGCTGCAAGACGACCCATCTCTAATTGTTGCTGTAATCAGTGTGATTCATATTGCCTCATTAACATGCCTGTTGTTCACACAATCTTCCCACATCTCTCTCATCACTAATGTATCCCTTCCGTCCTGCGCCACTCCTCTCTCCGTCTCCTCACTCTGCATTTTTTTCCTCCTCACTCTCTCAATCCCCTGCTCCCTTTCCCCTATTTTCTCCCATTTCCATCCATTTATTTCACCCGCTAACATGACCCACCCCCCCTCTCCTTGTTCACTGATCACACATAAATTAACATTGAAGGCTTCCATAATTGCTTATGTAAAAACTAACACTAATGCACACAGTGCTCCCTATTTAACAGGTCTAATTTTATCCCCCTGCACCGTATCACCCGCCCCACTAATACGCACGGTTTTTATGCTAAATGATTGATGTCTCACCATACCACATTTTCCACTTCATTAATAAAAAATGGTGTCTTTATTTATTAATGGATAATATACATATACATGTATTTATGATTCAATTAGGGCAGCGATGGAAATGCAGTCAGGATCTATAAGAGGGATTTTACTGTGTTAGCCTGAAGATGTAAGTGCTTGGTAATGTATCTGTATCGGGGCACTGCTCCTTGTGCCTTGACTTGCTAGCGCTGTGCAGCGATGAGCGCTATGCATTTATAAACGTGCAGGCTGTTTTAGCAGCCGAGATTTTAAACGCTACAACCAATGCAAATGAAATTCTAAATAGAGCTACAAAAAAACAAAAAAAATGGCTAAATTGAGTATTAAGCCGAGGACAGGTAAATTACAAAGTGGTTGTTCTCACAGCTCATGATTTATTGGTGAATGAAAACAAATAAGGAAGGAAATAGCCCAACTGAAGTTTTGATTGGTCACTGTTTATGCTGAGATACTGAGGCTCGTTACGATTGGCAGTAGAAGGCAAGGGGAGCGTGGATGTATGAGGAAGAACTGGTACTCTGACTCTCCTTAGAGATAGTGTGAAGAGCTCAGATGTCAGGAGGCCGCGACTCCTTCGCATTGAAAAGAGCCACTTGAGGTGGTCGGGGCATCTGATACGGAGACCCCAAGGGTGCCCTTCAACTGGAGGTTTTGTAGGCGTGTCCAACTAAACAGAGACCATGGGATAGACCCATAACTTGCTGGATGGTTTACATATCTCATCTAGCCTAGAAATGCCTCAGTATCTCCTAGGATGAGCTGGAGAAGGTCGCTAGGGAGAGGGACATCTGGAATACCCTACTTGGTCCGTTGCAACCGGGACCAAACACCAGTCATGCATATAATATATAGCCTAAATATTCCCTCCCTTCCTGTAGTTCCACCTAGTACTCACGCAGATGTCAAATGCAACTCAGTAACTACCTTCCATGTGTCTCAGAGAAAGAACAACCTGAAATCGCCGATATTCCTTCCCTATGTTTATGCAGAATAGCAATGCAGAATAAAGGCATATTAGGGCAACATTGGACAGGCTACAGAAATGTAACTTATGTGACACAACAAAACTGAGGTGATCGTCGTTTAGCCTTGTGACATCATAGTAACCGACACCTAATGAATCCACCTCATTGTCCGCCATTTTTATAGTGGGTTATTATGAGGAAAGCCCCCAAAATCTTCTGTTGTTGGCAGCAATAAGTGTAAAATGTCTTCATTAACCAATCAATGATATGGAACTGAATCTACAATTGGTTAACTGTGTGTTTTAACTGCAAAAAGTGCTTCATCTATGACGGCCTCTCAGCTTGGATTTAGCTCGAATGAAAGAGTGGATCCATATTTGCTCCCCCATGAAACTTATCGCTGTATGTTTGCTTCACGCTCTGATGCATCTGCTTGCTAAAATGCCTTATTGTTGCGTTTTTGTTGATTTATTGTGTATTTTGAGGGTTAGCCTGCTGACATTGACATTAGCATGTTGCACAGCTACATTTCTCAAAAACTTACATATCCGATGGTTTGGATCTTACAGGTGGTTCTGTTGGTGATCTGGAAATCGGCTGACGGGACAGAAAGACAACTGTAAGCGTAACAGTTAGATTGATTACCTGTAACATTAAACGAACAACCTGATATCAAACTGGTCCTCCCTCATTCTGCCAGAACAACTTTTCTGTGTGTCGTGTTTTCTGGCGCCTATCTATCTGGACCAGCATGAACTTTTCCAGCGATTTGTGCTGCAGTAGCTCCTCTGTGGGATCATACAGGCTAGCATTCTCTCTCCAACCATCAGTTCACAGTTCTCAGACAGACCGGCCCCCTAAACCAGAATACCAATGTTATTCTAACATGAACTGTCCATGGTTATAATGTTATGGCTGATTTGTGTATTTTCTTAACGCATCTACAGCGCAACACTTTACCTTTATGAGGAACTGGATTGTGTTTGTTGTGTTATTTTTCTTTAGTTAAAACAATCATTCAGACACTGGGTTACAGTTTAAGGATATTTTTCGTCGGGACAAATTGATTGCCAATTTATAGCAGGTGCTGCAAAGACTTTTTACGCAATTAGATTCCAGTAAAACATTTCGGCGCCTTATGTTGATAACTGAACATCCAGAGTAGCAAAGAGGATGCCAGTAAGCAGAGTAAACGACACCAGGAACAATAAAACAGCAGCTATAACGTGGGAAAAATAATACCTTTAAGGTTCACGCAAAAGATTGAGTATCAGAAATATCTCTCTTTTTTTTTTTACAGTTATGTCTACTCTGTTATTTATGATACACACACAAACACTCACACACACAAACAAACAAAATAACAGGTCTACCAGTCTCGTAAATCAAGTCTTAAGGACGACACCCATTGCCTGAACTGTTACTATTGGGCAGTGCTGTGCACTAA